>CAUYPK010070256.1:0-15614 GCA_963574355.1 Loris lydekkerianus
TCATGTCTACATGGATGGAGCTGGAACATATTCTTCTTAGCAAAGTATCTCAGGAATGGAAGAAAAAGTATCCAATGTACTCAGCCCTACTATGAAGCTAAATTATAGCTTTCACATGAAGGCTATAACCCAACTATACCACAAGACTGTGGGGAAAGGGCCAAGGAAGGGGAAGGGAGGGGGGAGGTTTTGGTGGATGGAGGGTAATGGGTGGAGCCACATCTGTGGTGCATCTTAGAATGGGTACAGGCGATTGCACTAATGTACACGGCTATGATTTAACAAAAAAAAATTAAAAAAAAAATCTAAAGTGTAGTTTTAGAAATAGGCGGATAAAAGCCAATTAAAATTTGGAAGAGATATACTGGGGGTGTCAAAAAATATATACACATTTTAAGAGCTCTTGTAGGAATTAAAATCAATTATTCCCCAAAAGCATATAAGCTGCAGGTAAGAGGGATGTGTATAGCTTGTTTAGGTAACGGTATCTTCAATTCAGTTTTGAAAAGTAATAAATGTTTATATATTTTTTAGAACCCTCAGTATACATAAGAGCTCAAATAGCAAAGCGTATAAATGACTAAACCCAATTAGGCTTTAGGATTTGGTTAGGGAATTCTGCTTGAATAGGGAATTATTAAGCAAGAACAGGGGTGGGTGGTCTTTTCCTATGGAGAAAGTCACTTGAGCCATGGGAATTAAATAATAGAAAATGTGGCTGGCTCTAGCGAGTACAGAATAGGGGTAGCTGACACTATAGGTAGGAGATTGGACAGTGATGGGAAATGAGGCTGGCAAGGAAGGTACACCAGTGATCATAAAAGGAAGGCTTCAATTTTAACCTGCAATTTACCTTGCTTGCTATCTCTAGTATTCGACCCATTGGCAAGCATTACTGGCTGGAAAAACAAATGACTGCTTCATAAACCATGTGAAAAATTATAGAAACCAAGAGATTTGAACCTAGGACAGCCTCTAAATGGAACTTTAGATTGTTTATGACATGCTGTCTATTTTCCCTGATGACAGTATCAAAAAGAATAAGAGGAAACTAACACAGGAAAAGGCTCAAGTTCTGTATGAGAAAGAACCTGATGACTGTGAACAAGTTACTCAGCAGAGAGCTTGATTATTCAAACTCAGGGAAGTCATTGATTCTTCCTTGAAGTGCTCTTGAAATATGATCACCATTAGGCTGGAGTAGGTTTGGGGGGGGGGGAGGGATTTTGCCTAACCGTGTGCTGATCAAAGCCTTGGCTCTGATCTGTCAATGTCTCAGCAAGCTCATGCTACCAGGACATTTAGTGCAACAACCCCAGACGCAGGCGCAGGGTTAACATAACTTAATTCTCCCTGCTGTATCCTGACTGATGTGATTACAGTTTTATTAGTTTGACTGCTTTCAAGGTAACCTTTTCTGCCCTTTATGTGCATTCAAGATAGTTGGCGAATTCTGCCCATATTGCTTTGTAGTTATCTGTGGGGGCATGGGACAGGAAGGGGAGGGATAGAGGACATTTTAAAGAAAGAGCGGTTTGCTGCGCTCTCTCCAGAGACCCTCCCTCCGACACCCCTCATTACCTTTATCAATGTTCTGCGTCTGCACGGGAGCTAACCTCCAGCATGGAAACAGAGTGGCAGTAGTACTTGGGGTCCACAACTGGGAGCCCCCTCAGAGCATCCAACAGTGTTTCCTCCCCATAAAACCTCAGCCTGGCTCTGGGAAATCTCAATTGTAAAAGGCTTTGCACAGTCAGAGCCGGCACCCAGGAACATACAATCTGATTTTCATGAGAAAAGACCATTTGTATACACAAAACATGCTTAAAAATCTTGCTCAGGCTGATGGATCCCCAGTGCCATTTTTGCTGGCCTGGTGGCAGCCTCCCTGAGCTGACTGGCAGCAGGAGTCAGGAAACATCTGCATTAGGGTTTCCACAGCCAGGATTTGCTAATAGAGACAATACCTTGCCCTGAAGGCAGTTTCCGGCTGCAGCCCTGGGGCACACATGTTGAGAATGTATCACACAGAACTGTCAGTCAGTACTGGAGCCAGAAAATTGTTGTTTCAAATGTTACAGTACAGGAAAATCGCCTCTCTGCACTTGCTGCCAAAAAAATGACAGCTTAATTTATGCCACACTGAAGCTACATTACAGAGCCATTCAGCTTGGCAGTTAAGTACGCTCCATGCCCACATCTTCCCCCTGTGCAAGTGTGCTGGGGAGAAATACACAGGAGCTATAATAAGGACAATTGGCCATGGGGTTTGCCGTGTCAGTGGAACTAAATACAGGTGAAACAGTATCAGCAATAAAATACATCACCCCCACCTCATTTGCAAAACCCACTTCTGCCTGTGCAGTTGCAAATATTCAGGAAGGCTCTTTGGCAACATTGTTATGCCGGGGATAGATTAGGGAGAAACACACTGGTGTCAATCCCCTGGGTTTATGTTAAGGGGAGGTGCTGCGGTATTACCCATGACTCTGAAAATTATGTCAGTATCCTTGATGCAGACCTTCAAAACTTGGCAATGTTTACTCTCTCTCAAATTAAAAATCTGGCAGTGGTATACTGCAGCCAAGTACCTGTACTTTTCATCTAGATGTACATTAGAGTATTAAAGATACACGGAGTGATCAAGTTTAAAACAAATCCAAATAATTATCATCAAGGTTGCATTTCACACCCATGTCTGTATTTTTCACTCACAATGAACCCTCATCTACTTGAAAGGAAGCAATAAGATTCTTTCAGGCAACAATAACAGAAAAGATAGAGATTAGCTAAAGGCGTTTTCTTCCCATTCTCAGCTGTGAAACTTCTGTAACATCACTCCAATTCTAATAAACAAATAGTATAATTTATTCTAACATTTAAGATGAGAAATCAAAGTCATGTTGTAAGTGTATCCATGGTACACAGCTGCTGTATAATGTAAAGGAGGCCAGATTCCAGCATCTTTTTCATGTGTACACTCTTTCCCAGAATGGCCACCTAGAATTGGAGCATTAATTGGGCTTCAGGATATTTTGCCAAGAAAAGATTTATAAGTAATTTCCAAAATATTTATAAGGCCACCATTGTAAAATATCACAACCGGGAAAAAGCAGTTTCTCTGCAATTGGCTTCTCCCTGCTCAGTAAGCCATTCATAATAAAATGAGCAGCCCTCAAAAGAAAGCAAATGCATTTGCAATGGCTGTTGATGTGCTATAAATCATTCTCAATAAAACAACTTGCAGAGATAAATGATACATATCTATTTAATAATCCATTATCCAAAATAAATATTCTACCTAAAATAAAGCAAATGCACTTTGTGGATGTGTTAGAACTGCTCAGGCTAATGGTAAAATGATTTGTAAATTGGAGCTCTGGTGCTGGCATTGTGTCTTGTGTGCTCAGGAGAGATTAATATCTCTTCATAACTCACCCATAGGCATGTATTAAACTAAAAACATCAACCACAATGTCCCCAAACATCTCTACCTATACTCATTTAAGTTTCTCCATCAGGTGCTTTTGTTGTTAAAACATGGGCTTTTTTAGGGTGGATCTATATGAGGGTGATAGGCTATGATGTAGAAGGCTCAGTAGACCTGTAATCACTACCATGAAAAATAGTTCATTGTCAAGCACACACAGAATTGGTGTTTAAAAAAAAAAAAGGCACTCACACTTTATTTATTTATTTATTTTTGGTGAATATGTATATGTTTTTATTTATTTATTTTATTAAGTCATTTGTACATACATCATGAAAACATTTATGCCCTTTTGGGATTCAATGTGCTGATTATTTGTACAAATTGGAGTGCTTACATCCTACTGATATAGCCTTCTCTTCATTTACCCAATTATAGTGTTAAGACATTTGTGTTCTACGCCTGATAGATCCAACTTGTATTTGTAATATGCTCCATAGGTGTGGTCCCCCTACTAACCCTCCCTCTATCGACCCACCCCCCTCTCTTCCCCTTCCCTCCTTCATACTAGGCTATAGTTGTGTTTCATTTGTCATATGCAAGTGGGCACCCACACTTTAAAAAGGCAGGAGGATAAGCAGTTATGCTGAAAAGTTGAAGTTTCCCAAATTTAAAATGCTGCTGAGCTCAACTCACATGGTTATTGTCCACCCAAATGCTCTGTTTTGGCCATTTCTTCCACTATCCTTTGGTTCATGGAACCCTTGGCCTAGCTCTCAGAACTGGAGGTCAGGAGGAGGAAGACCTGGAAAATGAGCTCTCTAGTGTTGACTGCTTGTAGGTCAATCTCCATCAAGAGCACTCAGTCCTAGATCTTTAAAATTTCTTCTGGTTTTAAAAATCTATAATTCTTAACATTTTGCTTTCTTTTAATGTTTGCATTAATACTCTCACCTTTTCTCTGTCTTTGTTTTTCTCTCCAGGATTTTTAAATTCTATGGAGTAAAGACTCTAATTAAGCCTAATACTGTTATCCCAGAGAATTAGAACTTTAGAAGGATGACTGTGGGAATATGTCATATTTAATTCACTGAATTTATCACTCAAGTATTCCCATGTGTCTGTACAAAACATAGCTCCTCCCTCCCCTCATCATTCTGACCCCAACGCTGGAGAATCCACTTATCCAGTGGCCAGATGGTGTCCCCTGTCCTTTTGCTTGTCTGATCTCAGCTATAACCATGGCCTGTCTGTCACTGAAGTCTTCCCTAAAGTCAAATGACAGGGGAAGTCTGACTCTGATTAACTGACAGTTCCATAAATCCTTTATATAACCCCATGTCAGGATGGACATTACCAGTGAATGTGCCCAGGTTTTCAGTCCTTCTTAATTGGAATCTTTCTGTTGCCATTGGTTTTATCTCAACAAACCCAGTTGAAAAGATTTAGGCAATCAGTGTCTGATAGCTATATCTCCATTGAGTCACAGGGAATGTTTTTATGGTAATTGTTTTCCTTTAGGTTTTATCAGTCCACTGGGTGGGCAACCAAGTTGCAAATACAAACTGTGTTATTCAATAGGAATCTATTGAATGGCTCCCATGGGCCATGTATTAAGCCAGGTATTAGAGCAGGCATTATCTTTTGCCTCAAGGAATATTAAGTTACTGTTTCTATAGGTAACTTTTAATTTTCAATAAAAGCCTCTTATTACCCTGTATATTGGTACATTTCTTTAAAAGTAGCATGTAAATCTTTCCTTCATGAACAATGGAGCACTCATGTCTTCAAATCTGTGCCTTGTTACGTCCTTGGTTCTCTAGAGGAGGAGCCCCAGAAGGCAGTGAAGGGATGATAGTTAACCCCTGGCTGAAGTTTCAATTCCAAATTTCTCATTTAATTATCCTAAAGTAAATGCAGGTTCCCACCTCTTGAAGATGTTCCTAAAACTATGGAAACAATTAGCATGGCAAGGAGCACTGGCCTGCTGGGCCACCTGCTTGACAGCCTGATGCCTCCCTTCCCGCTGCCCTCTGCATGGCTTCCTGATTTTACTCTTGAGAAACCAGCTTCCTTCTTCTCTTCTTGAACCATTTTTCCTTTTTAACTTGGGAAGTTAACTTTTCTCTTTAACTTCTTCAGAGGAAAGTATCCCATATAGCTGTCCTTTCTAAGGCGTACGGTGCCCTATGGTGCAACAAGCGAATTTAAGTAAATATTGAGAAACTCAAAGGAAAAAGCCTCTTGGCAAATGTAAATAAAGATTTAGCCAAATAGCTTGACTTGCTAGAGATGTATATTGAAGGTTAGTAGAAACGCTTGCCCCTTAATTGGAATTTGATTCCCAGTTCCATCGGTAGGAAGCTCACAGGCTTTGCTTTGAGCGTTTAAATCATAAATGCTGCTTTAGGGGTTCCATTATCAGAACATGATTATGTTTGGAAAACTCTACAAGCTCTTTGTAAGAAAAATTACTGGCAGCTATTAATAGAAGAATATGCAGACATGCAGAAATCTCTGTGTGTCCCAGCAGGACATGTGACATTCTGATGTAGCCATGTCAATATGAAGTCAAAACTGTGATGATCAAGAGTTCTATCCGTCAATATTAATTGTGACTAATCTCCAACTAATATGCAACTGAGTTGTCTTTAAGTTCCAGAGTAAGTAAAAAACCGTTCTGTCTGTTCTTCCGTCAAGCCCACTGCACTCCCATTGATGGATATGCTGACAGGTGTCAGCCCCATAGTTTTATCTGCCCTCTGACCCTCTAACTCAGACTGATGCTCCAATGGGAGGAGAGAACAGCCAATCACACAAAGCTTGCCACAACTCAGCCCTGATTTTTGTAATCAAGCAAATCTAACAGAGGGACATTTGCAAGATTTTAGGATTTGAGCTGAGTGATTTCCAGGTGGACCCTGGAAAGCCAGGAGCTGACTGGCATTGCGAATAGTTTATGACACAGTAGCTTTAAATTGATGAACACAGGTAAAAAAGGAACTTGAAGTGGTTTTGATTAGCACATTGCTTTGGTTAGATCACAATATTACCTTCTAAGAGAAGGTATTTCCTGAAGCAAGGAGCTAAGGTTTTTATGTGTCCTAGCATCACTTAATCCAGGGACAGGGTGTTATATTGGTCTCAATTTCCAGGACCTACAACTATGGATTAGTCACCTTGCACTTGTCTGAACCGTGTCATGGAGCACCTGGAAGCTCTCAAATACACTTGCTACTCTCCCACTCTACTCTCTTCCTTTTTTAGCTCTCTCGACTCCATCTTAGATTTTGGTCCAAGGCCTCCTTCAGGAAATTCTCATAAAGCCACCCACCTGAAACCCCATGAACTCATGAACTCCGAGCCTTTCCGTCAGCGTACCACACAGGACATGAAGGGAGCTTGGTGTTCAGGCCCCTTTATTGTTCTTTGGGCAGTCCTTCCTTAGGCCAGACCTAATCTTGGCTCGTTCTGAGTATCGCGAATTACAAGACAAGTCAAAACCACACGCAGATGATGTTTTTCTTCCTGCCATCTCTTTGATCACAATTCAGTCCTGACCTTTTATAGAACATGGTCAGTAGCCCTTCTTCTTGTTCCCACCTTGCCTCCTGGTCGGTTTCTCTCCGTATATTCATCTCCTTATCTCTGACTTAACTTGTGATACTTGAAACTGACAATATATTTTTGTTGACCTTCCCTGCATACAGTGGTCGTGATTTCTCACTTACGTTCTGACTCTGAGCTATTATGCCATGACCCGTTTATTTCCCCAAGAGTTGGTAATGCTCCTCTCCAATTCTGACCTGCCCCTTGCTCCACTGTGTGTGAGAATACATCAGGTATTTCCCAGCAAGCGGCCTGAATTGCTACTTCAAAAGTGCCTCATTGTCTCAGGAGTTACTTCTAAAATTTAAAACACCTAAATATACATAAATGTAGCAACAACTATAAGGTTTATTTACTTATGTAGAGACAAAAATCTCACTTTTTAGCTTTGGGTAGAATGCTGTGCCATCATGATAGCTCACAATGAACTCTTGGGCTCAAGTGATCCTCTTGCCTTGGTTTTTCTATTTTTAGTAAAGACAGTCTCACTCTTGCTCAGGCTTGTCTCGAACTTCTGAGCTCAAGCAATCCATCTGCCTTTGCTTTCCAGAGTGCTAGGATTACAGGCATGAGCCACCGTGCCTGGCCTATAAAGTTTTTTTTAGTTGTAATATTCCAATTCCAAGCTCCTAGGATTGGATGTAGTTAGCAAGAAGGTGAAGAAGTTGGCCTGCACTGTAAAAATGAATTTAGGATGTTGAACCACAACCACAGATGGCTGTGGGAATTAGCTGTAGGTGCCGAGTGTGGAATGAGTAAATGAATGAAGGATTTAGCAATGATCCTATCGCATGGGCTGCAGTTCCAGTTTCACTTTTGGTTTCCTGTGACTGCTGGCAATTTTGTCATTCCACACTGGGCTAGTCTTGCAGACAGCTAAGGAATGCCTTTCTTCCCCCGAGATAATCTTCTCTGGTCTGTGGCTTGGCTCAGGTGGCCTCCTAAAATGCACCAACATTTTCAACATATGTCCATGAGGAGGATGTCATTTTCTACTTATAAAAATGAGTATAAATACATAACTGGTCAAGTCACTGAGTTTTATAGAATAGTTCACATAACTGCTAAGATTTATGAAAACTATATTATTCTTTTTAAAATTTGGCTATATTCAGATTTATTAAATGTCAAATTTTCTGCCAATTACATCTCTTCTGAAAACTAGAATTCAGACAACATAATTTTTGTCAGAGAAAAAAATTAAAATTCAATAAATACCAGCAAATAAATGTAGCAGGCATCATTTAATAAAAACAAATGATAATTCATGTTAAAATCTGGGAAATAGGCAAAATTACTAAAACATATCTTTATGCACAAAGTTAACAAAATTCCCTAAGATGATAAAAGCATGTTTTAAACAAATGTTTTAAACTCCCAATTTATATTATTTTTCTGCCATGTTGCTCAAAACACATCACTTGAAAACAAATACATTTCCATGAGAAATATATTAATCAAAGGAATAAAAGAAGATGTTATATGATGAGGCTCTTGGTGCTCTGGGCTAAGGCAAGGGGAAGGTCTCACACTGTTGTGTCTGACTTGGTGTGTGCAATGTGATGACTCCAGACTTTGAGATGTATATTCCTGTGCTGGGGTCCAATATCATCTGTCTTAAGTAAATCTAGCACTTAGGTTTTTATTTTTCCTTTCCTTGCTCTTTAAAAAGCATATAACCCTGGGTGGTTCCTGTGGCTTAAAGGAGTGGGGTGCTGGCCCCATTTACCAGAAGTGGTGAGTTCAAACCCAGCTGTTGTGTGACCGGAGACACGAATGAACAGCAGCTTTGCCATGGGTGTGAACTCGCTCCTATAATTATTAAGTCAAGAAACAGACTACATAGGATACTATGGCGTGTAGCAGAGTTCTTTATTTGGGGGTTTGATTTTATACCTTTCTAGTCACGTACACACTTAATCTATTATCTGTTAGTTTCATCATTACCTCAATTTACCTATCTGAAATCAACTTGAAAGGAAATATCCTGTTACCACATCAACATAATCACTTTTGTAGTAAATATCTTCTTCTAGACACTGACTAATCTGTAGGCAGGTGTCTAAACAAAATCATAAAGAAGAAAGTAGCCACAAGGGGAACAGAGTTAGTGGAAGAGTATCTTCAGGCTTTCACTCAGTTTACTCAGTATGAAGTAACGACTGTGTCTTTTCCTCAGGGCAGAGCACCTATAGACCTCTGACAATATGTTGTTAACATATGTCAACCCTCTGGCTGGTATCTCTGAGGAAGGGTGGCATGCCCTTTGTTCTCAGGCTTCATGGGGTACACAGCTTCAGAGAATGGGCTTGTGGAATTTTTAACTCCAGGCAAGCCAACTCTGTGTGTGTCCCAAGGGGGCCCAGGTCCCTTAAGCCTCTGGAAAAAAAGCAAGCAATTTTAACTCACACTGAGTTCACTTTGTGAGCTTGATGTAGGATATGTTTATTTCTAAATATTATCCTACACCAGGCCCTGGCCAAAAACTGCAAAAAAAAAAAAAAAGCATATAACCCTTACTAAGTTGAGGGTTATATTCTCAACCCTTACTAAGTTGAGGGTTATTTCTATTAAGTTAGTCAATCCATGTAAAACCCTGTGAGATAGGCAATGCTGTGGCTGCCCATTGGCATACAATTAGCCACTAACAAGCTAGAATTGAAACCCAGCCGATCTGGCTGCAGAGTTTCTATTGGCCACCATACAGTCCTATCACAACAAAGAAAATAAACCATTCAAAATGCTTAGGCATCCACTTCAGCATGACTCAGAATTTAGGATGGGGCAAGAATTGGTTGAATCCTGTCCAGGGATCTGGAGTTCTCAAAGCATGTCACTCTAGGTCTGTCTCATAATACAGCTTCTCCATTTCTGGGCCCCTCGCCTAGCACAGACCCTGGGACAGTGGAGAGAATTATTAGCCCTTGTGGTATGTAGCTGAGGTGAGATGAGGCACTGGACCTGTGATCTCTGACTGGCCATGACTCTCAGTACACTGCAGTGGTTAAGTGCATATGTTCCAGAATCAGACCCCCTTGGATGTAAATTCTGACTGTGGATCGTGGTGGTACCAGTGGATAATTTGGGCATGGGTGGTGACTGTAGCCCTGTAATCTCCACCGGCCATTGCCACCCTAAATGAGCTTCTACTCTGCAGTAGAAGCACAGTTCCTGCCTGCAAGTGCAGCTTTATAATGATTCTCCTGGAATCCACTAATCCCCAAGCACTTTTCCAACAAATTGCCTTGTCTAAGCCCTTCCAATGCTGATATTCCTCAACCCCACTTACCACTAATGATGGACAAGTTGTGGGACCTATCTCACCTTCATTTTCACACCTGAAAAGTAGGAATTATAAAAAGGATGGAATAAAATCATTCTGCAAATCACTTAAGATCCTTAGTAAACACTCAGCCAACACTATTCAATCTGGTTTGCCCTTTATATGGGAATATTAAAGGGAACCATCAGGATTCACAAATATCATCAATATTTTAAACAAGTCACTGGAAATTACAGATTCATTCTCAGGAAGTCTGCATAGACTGAAACATTAAGTTTCTTTGCTTTTGCGGGTGTTAAAATATAATGACATTTCTTATGTGCCCCTAAATTAAAAGTAGAAAACAATTACTTTAAAATATAGTTTGATGAAGAAAAATTGCATTGGCATTTTAATTCACTTACACAGGTTTAAATGTCATTAACTACATGAAATTAACCACTAAAAATTATAGTTCTACAAAATTTTAATTTATTAATTTTTTATTATTAGCATCAAAGAGCACTTATTGAGTACCTACATAGTTAGTTGAGAATTTAATAAGCACCAGGCACCATACAAAAATGTCTGGATTTTTAAAGTCTAGTTTTCTGGTTCCTTAAAGGTTGAAGCCATCTTCAATGAAGGTAAACTAATTTATTGAGTTTTGTTTTTGTTTTTGTTTTTGTTTTTTTGTAGAGACAGAGTCTCACTTTATCACCCTTGGTAGAGTTCTGTGGCATCACAGTTCATAGCAACCTCCAACTGCCGGGCTTAGGCAATTTTCTTGCCTCAGCCTCCTGAGTAGCTGGGACTACAGATGCCTGCCACAATGCCCAGCTATATTTTTGTTGCAGTTTGGCCGGGGTGAGTTTGAACCCACCACCCTCGGTATATGGGGCCGGAACCCTACCCACTGACCCACAGGTGCCACCCAATTTGTTGAGATATTAATTTGCATTTGTGGTGACTATAATTTTTATACTCCTCCTCTCTCAAGTATGTTTTGTGTTTATTATTCTGGAGGGTAAAAAAGACTATTTGGGGGCAAGGGTTATTGTTGTGGGTAGGGAAAACTGAAGCCACTTGGAAATAACAGCAATTCTGTTCTTCTGTACGTGTCTAAACTCATCAGTAACACTATGTGTCTTGGTGGCCAAGAAGAAAGAGGGTAGTCTCTCTTTATTTGCAAAAGAGGAGAAAGGAGAAGAGAATTATAGGCTAAGAACAAGGAGAATGTTTCGGGGTTGCAGGAATGGCATGCCACCATACTTACATTGTTTTGTGTCACCACCCTGGGGAGATGGCAAGTTCTGCCAGAAAATGACTCTGTGTGTGCACTTCAGAAAACCAGACACAGGCATCAAACTGGGGCTTCTATCCCCTGCAAAGATTTCTGTATATTACAAAAACCATGGAAGCAGATTGCTACCAGAGTTTAAAGACTCCATTGACTTAGAAATGTGTGGTTTAACTGTGCAGAAGTTTCTAATGTTCTAGGCAGGGTGTAAGTCTTGTGGCTCTTCATATGACCTGAAGAGGGCTGGAGATGGAGTCCTAATGTTGCTTTTTTAAGGTGGGGAGTTCAGGATCAGATGTGAGTTTATTTAGGTAATATAAACAAGGAGACTTCTCTGGGAGACTGAGCAGTGTGCAGACTAATAGTCCTGTCATGCACGGCTTTAGCACAAATGATACTTTGCATGTGTTAGGTGTTTAATAAATATTTTCTGAATCTGGTGTGAAATTGCACCTGGAAATTTATAGCAGCAACGCTAAGGAGGTTTACACAATAAAGGAGACGCTCCCTCTAACAGGGATTAGATGATATCCAGAAAGCCATGACATCAGTGATTAGCAATGATGTTGCCATGAGGCAAGTGTGCCATACAGAATATGTACAAAAGGGTAAACAAAATAGTCCCAGTTCAGTGTGAGGATCTTTGTGTCACTGGCTAGCTGAAAGAATGAGTTATGCCCTCTTTTAATTTGCCAGCATTTCAATTAGAACATCGCCAGTGACCCTTCCTTCTGACATGGGCCATTTTGTTCTTGCAACATACTTGGCCATTGGCCACATTTCCTGTTATTGATGATGCAAATTTATGTATTGCAGATATAAATGATTTAATTGCATATATAAATGATTTAATTGCAGATTATATAAATATGATGTAGACATTCCCAATCACATAATTATTTAAAAGATGATAATAATTTGGTCCTGTTTGTCAGATAACATTACTGCATTTTAATTTACATTTTCAGAAGATTTAATTAACCAAGTTCTAGGAACTTAGACAGGAACAAGCCGCCTTAAATCCTTCCTGGAATGACGCAGAGTATAACTAAATAAATAAACAGGCAATTCAGCAAATTGTACCTTTTATTGATATTATTAGTTTTCTTTAAAGATTGCTTTTTTTCCTCTTCCCAAAGGAAAGGAAAATGTGATATACTTGTGGGTGACCCATCAAAATTAAAATTAGTAATTAGAATTAACAGAAGCATGTCCTGATTTAGGACTAACATTTTAAGCTCTACTTCTTTTGACAATAACTTAAATCAGGGATATTTAACTAAAATTGGATTGTGGGAGTCAGTAA
The DNA here is from genome assembly GCA_963574355.1 of Loris lydekkerianus. Taxonomy (NCBI): domain Eukaryota; kingdom Metazoa; phylum Chordata; class Mammalia; order Primates; family Lorisidae; genus Loris; species Loris lydekkerianus. The sequence goes on from CAUYPK010070256.1 coordinate 12,908, forward strand.
ACATGGATGAAGAAAAGAATTACACCTGTATTTAATGAAATTTAGCCTTTTCTTCAATTATAAATGTAGGCAACAAAATCATAGTAGTATTTGAAGTCCCTGTGATGTCCCTGGTTAAAATCTCTTCAGATCTTGTACTAATAAAATGGGTTGGGAAATAGCCATGTATCTTTTGTATTACAGTTACATGTTTTTACTATTTTTCCTTGGCAGTCCCATGTATTTGACTTTGTGCATTTAAAAACATTTGAAAAGAAGTCCACAGGCACTAGCAAACTGTCAGAAGGGTTTATGGCAGAGAAAACCTTGGAAACTTTGGGTGTATACGAGATTTCAGGAAGGAGTCCTGGGTTCCAAGCCTTCTTGGGCAGTGGCAGAGACTATCTTGTATGCCTTTGTATTCCCACAGGTAAAGCAAGTTCTGCACAAAGCTGAATACTTTAAAAATACTTGCTAAATATTTAAAAAACATACATGTATACTGCAATTATGATAGGGTAATAAATATTACAGACTTTGTATTCCACTCTTAACTAAAAATATTATTAAGAAAATGTGAACATGTTCTCATTTTTTTCAAGGAATAGTTTATGCTTAATACATTTTTTTTGGACAGGTCACAGAGTCTTTCATTTCCATTTTTAATAACACCAATGCACGTACTCCATGTTTTAATATTTTCAATAAATTATTTGGCTTATAAAACATACACTTCAGGGAGTAAGAAGGAAAAAATAAACTAAAAGGTTTTTTTAAAAAAACTTTATTCAAATTAATATGAGGATACAATTTTTAGGTTACATTGTTCTCACTTCCAGGGTAAGCTGTCTCCCAGGGGCCATGTAATACGCCCTCACAATGTGCACATTAGGTGAGATCCCACATCAGGCCCTCCCTCCATCTCTCTCCTCTGTCCTCTCCCCTTCCCTCTCCCATTTCCTTCTATCCCTGAACTGGACTACAATAGTATTTTATTGTTCTTAGGAACATGTAATTGTTTATATATTGATTTCATATTAATATGGAGTACACTGGATATTCATCTTTTCATTCTTGTGATACTTTACTAAGAAGAATGTATTTTAGCTCCATCCAAGTAAATGTAACAGATACAAAGTCTCCATTTTTTTAATGGCCGTATAGTATTCCATGATATACATATGCCACAACTGTTTGTTGATCCATTCATGGGTTGATTGGGCACTTAGGTTGCTTCCACAACTTGGCAATTATGAACTGAGCTGTAGTAAACATTCTAGTGCAAACGTCTTTGTGGTAAAATGATTTATATTCTTCTGGGTAGATACCCAGTATTGGGATTGCAGGGTCAAATGGAAGGTCTATAGTTAGATCTTTGAGGATTCTTCGTACTTCTCTTCAAAAGGGCTGTATTAGTTTGCAATCTCACCAACAGTGTAGAAATGTTTGATTCCTTCTCTCCATATCCACACCAGCATCTGGTGTTTTGTGACTTAGTGATGTAGGCTAATCTTGCTGGGGTTAGGTGATATCTTAGAGTGGTTTAGATTTGCATTTCTCTGATGATTAAAGAAGATGTGCATGGGAAGAGAGAGCAAGATGGCAGCCGAGTAACAGCTTCCTTGCATCTGGGCACTGGGACTCTGGGGAGATAAGAATCCAGGCATCCCTGGCTGGTGGGATCTGCCTATAATCATCCCTTTGAGGATACAGGGAGTCAGTGAGAGACTTCTGGATCCCAAGAGGAGGACAAAAAAGGTGGAAAACTGGCAAGTGGTCACATGTGTTCGATTGGTCTAATCCCTCTGACAGATGTAAGTACAGTAGCAGCGAGACTGCAAACCGGAAAGGCCTTACCTGTGAACTGTTTTGGTGTTTTTGGACTTGGCACTCAGTTGAACTGCCTTGGGGAGAACTTGAGCAGGACTGCGGAGAACTTTGGGCATTGTCTAGAGCCCCAGACTGAGCTGCCAAGCCAGACAGAGCTAATAGTGTTTGGCTGTGGGTGGTAGGGAGCCATTGTGAGAGAACTGCCACAGCAAGGTCCGCCCTCATGGTTGTAGAGCAAGGATTGGGTGGGAGCTAGTAACCTAGTGACTGAGCAGCCTAAAGGTGGGGACTGAGCCGCCTTACAGCCCTAACCCTCAGGGGCAGAGTGAGACCAGTTTTGGCACACTGGGTAAGTGGATAGCCATTTCAGTAGTGATTTCAGTGACAAGCACTTACCTGGGAAAGCTTCTGCTTAGCCACGTTTAGAAGTTTAAAGTGCCTTTTAAAAGGGCTGAAGAGAGATTTAGGGTGTATACCCTGTGGGGTTTGAGAAATCAGTGGAGGCCTCCAGTCGTATCAGCATTGTGATTAACATCTCATACCCCAGAAGACCACCTGTTGCCCAGACAATATTCAACAAGATATATATACTGCTTTTTGTTGTTGTTGTTGTTGTTTGTTTGTTTTTTATTTATTTTGATGTTGTTGTTGTTCTGTTTTTTAATTTCAACCTTTTTCATACAGACTTTTTTCTTTTCTTTTCTCATTTTTCTAGTTTAAATACAATTTCCCATTGTTGCCTTTTTCAATAACTAGAATTTGATTTTGCTAGTGTTTCTACCACTATTATTTGGTTTTTCACCCAATTTCATCCCGTAGTTTTCTATTTGCTTGTTTTGGTTTGATTTATAACATTTTTGTCTTTCCTCTCTACTTGGTGGAGGTGGGGTACTGTGTC
>CAUYPK010070258.1:0-21949 GCA_963574355.1 Loris lydekkerianus
AAAAAAATGAACAGCATCAATGTATAGAGTACAAAATTCTCCATCGATCAGTATATACCACGACACAGTAGAATAAATATTTATTGAGATATGGAGCTACAAAAACACATGACATTAAAACGGACAAAACTTTTGAAACAATCTGCTGCTGTTGTATGAAATAGTTTATATCCACAGGAAGTGAGTTCCTGCATCCTAGAAGGGAGGAAACGCCTCCTGTCATCCTTCTCTTGAGGTCCTCTTGAACCCAAATTCCTGGTTTTCTGAGAAAACTTTTTTTTTTTTTTTTTTTTGCAGTTTTTTTGGCCAGGGCTAGGTTTGAACCCACCACCTCCTGCATATGGGGCTAGCACCCTACCCCTTAAGCCACAGGCGCCACCCTGAGAAAACTTCTTTTTAAGATTATGAAGCTATTGAAGGTCCTTTGAGTCCCTTGAATGAACCTTCTATGAATGTACATGCTACTGCAGAAGGCAGGCATCAACCAGACACAGGTCAGCTGTGGGTGAGGGGACCAGCCAGAGGAAGGTGGGTATCAGCCGGACGCAGGTCAGCTGTGTGTGAGGGGGACCAGCCAGAGGAAGGTGGGTATCTGCCGGATGCAGGTCAGCTGTGTGTGAGGGGGACCAGCCAGAGGAAGGTGGGTATCAGCCAGACACAGGTCAGCTGTGTGTGAGGGGGACCAGCCAGAGGAAGGTGCGTATCAGCCGGACGCAGGTCAGCTGTGTGTGAGGGGACCAGCAGAGGAAGGTGAGCATCAGCTGATGCAGGTCAGCTGTGTGTGAGGGGGGCCAGCCAGAGGAAGGTGGGCATTGGCCGGACACAGGTCAGCTGTGTATGAGGGTGCCAGCCAGAGGCACATCTGGACCTGCTGCCAGGGCAAGAGACCCAGCAGAACCAGGGCCCTGAGGTTTTCCTCTCCCTCTGTGTGTTCATATTGCTGCCCTCTCTCCCCGTCACAGCTGCACCAGCTCCTGAGCTCTGCACACACACTCTGTGCAAACATGGGACACCAGCTACATGGATACAGACGGAAACATACTAATCTAGTGTGGTCACCCTTACTTTTTCTCTGCCGCACATTAGAAGAATAAGACTTGCCTTGGGCCACATATTAAATACACAAACACAAACATTCACTAGCAAAAAAAAAAAAAAGAAAGAAAAAAAAGAAAAAACGTCTCTACATTTCCTAATATCTGACACTACAGATAAGTAAAAAAAAAAAATCCTGGCAACATCAGTCTGGCAGGTCACCCATGGGGCTACAGGCTGGAACCCCCTGAACTGGTGCATTCTCAGTTACCTAGCTCTCTGGATGATTGAAGACTAACCCTTAAAAACAGTCCCCACTCACCACTCCTTCATTCAAAGGCCTCTCAGAGGGCATAGGGAAGAACACCGCTAAAACTGTAGAGTCCACACCTTCCTGCTTCCCAGCTGCCTTTCTCCCAAGCTTAATCACTGTGGCTGCTTCTAAGCCCCATCACCTCTTTTCTCTTGTCTCAGATTTCTCAAAGTTTTTCTTTCCCCCACATTTTCCCATGCTTTTCACTTTCACATGAAAAGACAGGGCTTAGGCTCGGTGCCCGTAGCATAGTAGTTATGGTGCTAGCCACGTATATCAAGGGTGGCGGGTTCGAACCCGGTCCAGGCCAAATAAACAATTGCAAGAATAAAATAGCCAGGTGTTGTGGTGGGCACCTGTAGTCCCTCCTACTTGGGAGGCTGAGGCAAGAGAGTTGCTTAAGCCCAAAAGTTGGAGGTTGCTGTGAGCTGTGATGCCACAGCAGTCTATGAGGGCAACACAGTGAGACTCTGTCTCAAAAAAAAAAAAAAAAAAGAAAAGAAAGAAAGAAAAGAAAGAAAGAAAGAAAGAAAGAAAGAAAGAAAGAAAGAAAAAGAAAGAAAGAAAAAAAGAAAGAGACAGGGCTTAGGAGGATACCTGGAGCCCAGGAATTTGTGGTTGCAGTGAGCTATGAGGACACCACTACCCTAGGCAACAGAGCAAGACCCTGTCAAAAAAGACAACAAACAAACAAACAAAAAAACAAAAAAAACCCAATAAAAAGAAAAACCCCAAGCCTTTTACAGGCATCATAGGCCAGTCAGATGGCAACCACTTGCCACACATCCCTTAGGCTCTCCCCAAACTATTTTTATAATTTACTGCTCAACATTGTTCTTTGAAGCTAGAAGTGCTTTTTGGCATTATTCTGAAAGCCAGAAGAGAGAAAAGGGCTGATTTCTAGATAATCTAACCTACAGGAGATTTGAAATTCATTTCAATCTGCCATTATAGACAATGGTATAAATTCAAAACTTTTAAAATAGCACCATATCACCATCACTGATTCCTTGCTGGCAAATCAATTTTGTATTCATTTAATTTATTTTAATTCAAGATGTGGATACAATCACTTATGTTAATAAAATGATCCAAAATTAGCTGCCAATTCACTACATTACAAATCACTTCACAGTCAAATCCCTCCCTAGTACTTACTGTGGCATGATAGTTTCTATACATGGGCATTTTTAGGATCTTTGTCAAGTAATCTTCCAGTTGTTTCTGTAATGCAAATATTTTAGAGAACGGTTAACATGGTCAATGTATTAAAAAAACTTAAATAGTAATAATAATAATGAGATCATCATTTCATCTTCACTTCTGTAAGTTTTTTAATTATCGATTGATATGGTCATTAGGAAAGGAATCCTGAACAGTCTTAAGGTGTGATTTCCATAGTTCTCTAATAGTTATTTAATTTTTTTTATTCAATCATAGCTGTGTACATTGATATGATCATGGGGCATCATACACTAGCTTTGCACATGGTTGGGTCTGCTAAGAACTGCTAACAAGCCTGGAGCTTTATATTCTTTTAATCCTCCATCTGTTAGAGCTGGATTTGCCCATAGCAGGTAGTTTTAAAGCATTTGTTGATTTTGTAAAAATCTTATACTTTTTTCTATTCTAACATCAAATTTACTGGCAGGTACACTATAATTTTATAAACAGCTTTTCAGGAAAAAAAGGGAAGGATTAAAGGTACAAAATTTTCTAGCAAAATGTATCAACTACTAAATATGGTAAAATGGAGGGAAGGAATACAGGGCTGGAGCTGCAAAGCAACAAAAGTCATCATGCCGACCGTGATGTCAGTACCCCTTTGCTGAATCACTGCTGTAACAGCCATACTCATTCTCAGCACAACACAGATCCCTGTACACAGTGACCCAAACTGTATCATTTCATATGTTCAGATATTATGGAAAATATTTCTTCCAACCCCCTGAAAAGACTTCGAAAAAAGATGAAAGCCACGAAGAACATGTCAAACATGCCCTCTGGAGCATGAAAGTTTCAGATTACAAAATAGAGATGACAGAAATTAACAAATTACTTCTTAATTTTCTAGTATAAAAACAAACAAACAAACAAACAAAAAACACCTTTTCCACCCAACCTAGCTCCTGTCACTGAAACAGAGCAGGCAGATGTGTTCCCCCCCACCCCCTTGTGCCTTCTGTCCTGGTGCTGTGTCCCCCCCACCCCCTCATGCCTTCTGTCCTGGTGCTGTGCTCCCCCCACCCCCTCATGCCTTTTTTCCTGGTGCTGTGTCCCCCCCAACCCCCTTGTGCCTTCTGTCCTGGTGCTGTGTCCCCCCCCACCCCTTGTGCCTTCTGTTCTGGCACTGTGTTCCCCCCCATCCCCTTGTGCCTTCTGTCCTGGTGCTGTGTCACCCCTTACCCCCTCGTGCCTTCTGTCCTGGTGCTGTGTCCTCCCCCATCCCCTCGTGCCTTCTGTCCTGCTGCTGTGTCCTCCCCCATCCCCTTGTGCCTTCTGTCCTGGTGCTGTGTCCCCCACATGACTGCCCATGCACCGTCTAGGAATGGGATTTTACATATATTCAACACAAAACCCTAAAAATACTAAAGCAAATATATGGAAATGCATGTTTTAAAGAAAGATCTCGATGCCCACAACATGAGTTCAAACTTGACTCATAACAAGACCAGAAAGCTTTCAGCAAAGAGGCAGCTTCTTCATAAACTAAGTTCTCACAAAGAACACTCTTCCTCTCCTAGAGAAATGCCATGTCTCAGTGGCTTGGGGAATAAAGGGATGCCTAACAAGTTCTAGGAAAGCTAAACAGCCTGGTGCCTGAGCAGTGCGAAGACGTGGCAGTAGGATCCCCTTCACTGCCGACAGAGGACGTGGCTTCCCAGAGCTGCAAAGTCACTTTGCAGCAGAAGAGCAGGGAGAGCACTTACCCTCCTACCAAAGAACTGTTCTTCCCTGATCCTGTTTTCAGATGAATGAGGCAAACTGGGCATCTCCCGGGGCTCCTCCCCCTTAACATTCTGTCTTCTGAATGTGTGTCTAAAACAAACATATTAGAATATTCCTTGAATGTGATTCTTGTAATATCTTTCATGATATGCCTTATATTTAATAGAGCCCATTTAATTAAAAATACTCACCAACAATGGACTAGACTATAGTATGAATTAAACACACTAACATAATAACACTATGTTAATTCTGAAAAGGTTACCTTCTGGTGGGAAGGGGAATTCGAATAAAGGCTTTGTACTTAAGCAGCTCTCTGTGAAATTCTTGAAAGTGCTTAAATTTTCTCTTAACTTGCCATGTAAATTCCCCATGTGTTAATTCAATGGTGTAGAGATTGATACTTGGTACCTACAGTGATACATTAAAAAACAGTGGATATTTTAGATTAACCACAAAAATTCCAAATCTCTCAATGAACAACAGTTAAATCAGCAACATAGAAGTATATTTAAGTCCAGCTTACTCATTTTATGTAAATACTGAAGCAATTTTTTTCAAAAACACCTTATTACAGAAATAATATCCTTTTAAATGCTCACCTGATAAATTACATAAGAAACTTTGAATCACATCAGACAAATTACTACAAAGCCTACCGTCCAAAATACTCCCCCCCCCACACCTGAAACTAGGAACCAGGCCAAGGAGACAGTGAGTGAAGACCCTAATTAGCCTTCAAGGTCCAGTCCACAAACACAAGGAGTGAATAGGCAATTGTTGGGGATCACAGAGCAGCAGGAGGTAAGGAATGCTGGGAACACCATGTTGGCCCTTTTTGTCCTCCACAAACAGCATGCCATGCCTCCTCCGTTCCCTGTCTCTACTTTCATACCATTTCAAGATCCTGTCTTGCCCTACACCAGCCCTTGATCTGAGGCATTGGGTGGTGTGAGTGTGCAGAGCACACTTGCGTAATGTAATGCTGCATGTTGCAATCAAATCCTGATAGTGCATGCCTATACAATATACCAATACTTATTCTTATTATTAAATTCTTCACAACAAATCTATTAGGTAAGCACTATTATACTCATTATTCAGATAAGGAAGCTGAGAACCAGAGGGGTTAAGTAACTTGCTCAAGATTCACAAAACAAAGACAAGAATTAAACCACACTGTCCTGTTCTAGAGCTCATGCATTTAACCTTATGCCTTTCTACCTCTCCATCTAAAACCTGGATGGCAAAATAAGAAGACAAAGGTCACTTTAAAGACCTTTCTGGCTGAGTTGTGCTCAGTGGTTGTAGGGTGGACACAACTCTTAGAAAAAGCCGAAAGCTTTTTCTGAGCAGTGATCACCAAGGTGGGTGTGACTAGGAGTCAGTGCCTGCATGGGGAGGGCAGGACAGAGCCCCATGCAAAGCCATCAGGAAAACAGGGCTGCACAGGCCACCTTCCACAGGGCAAGGTGGCAAAGCAGAAAGGAAGGCAGGAGGTTATTAAACACACTTCCCCTGAGGCAGCAGCCACCAGTGGCCTCATTTGGCCAGGCTGGATCTAACCTAAAGGGACAAAGGCTACCCCCCTGCAGAAGCATTCCCACCTCCAGACCTGACAAGTACGAAATCCAGGCAGGGGTAGAGCAAAGGTAGCTACCCAACAGCTTCTCCTACTCCAGTCCATTGCAAAGGGCACAGCTGTGCTTGTTAGAGAGTTTACTCCAAAGCCCTTTCAGCGTTCAGGGGAAAAAATATTTGGATGAGGACTAAAGGCTGGGGCCCCAGGAACAAGTGAGAGGGGCAGAGCATGCCAGCAGTTCTCCCAGACAATGGTGCGGCCCAAGACAGTAGCCTGGCTTTTTTTTTTTTTTTTTTTCTATTAGGAGCCAGGTAACACTAACATTTTTTTGCTAAATAAGAGTTAGGAAAGCTGAACTGTCCCTTGACTTGTACCTACCATTCTAGGCAGGATGAGCATGCCTAAGAGTCCACATGGAACAGAAAATCAGCAAGAGAGAGGATTAGGAGAGGCACTTGGCAAATTATTAAACTGAAATTGTCTTAAATGTCTTTAAAAGGAAAGAGTATTATCCAGAATGGAGGAAGAGGAGTCTGAGAATAAAGATTAAATGGGAAAGAAGCAAGGCCTGGGAGGTGATAAAGGACTTAGAATGACAGAGAAACAAACAAATGAAACCCGAGAAGGGAACACAGCAATACACAATCCATAAACCCTGACAAAAGTGGAGGCCGCAGACTCGGACCCTTGTCGTGGATGTGAAGCGCTCCACTTCCAGAACTTGTGCTTTGATTGGACAGCCGGAGAGATACGTCTGTATGTTAGGTTCCTTAAATCCCTGGGTGTTATAAACAGCAGAGAAAGGGATATACTCTGAAAAATAAGTAAGCAAAGTTATTACAACATGTAATATTAGCATAACTTGCCTTTTACAGGCATTTTGAGAGACTGTAGGACACATAGGGCTCTTATGAAACTACCTCACCCCTGTGTCATGATACAGTATCAGGAAGGAAAGCCCATCATTTCCTGGTTATTTCAAATTTGTGCTCTGCCAGCCATCCCTGATAAACTGTTTTCTTCCTCCTCAGATCACCAGTCTTTACCTTCCTGTGTCCTGGGGTCTCCAGGAGACACATCATATTCCACCTCCTCCCCCTCAAAGTGGAGCTCCCGCGAGTCCAGGCTTCCGATCAGGTCACTCATGTCAGCAGCGATTCTGCGCAGTGCAGAGGTATTGACCTTTGGCTTGTTTCTCAGTGACATGTTAGCTTCGGATAGAGTAAAAGCAGAGGGGCTGGAAAAGAAGAAAAGGGTTACAAAGCCTCACTGCACTGCAGCCTGGGTAACAGAGCAAGACCCCGTCTAAGAGGTTGTTTGGGATAACTGAGGCTCACCCAGAGCTAGTTCACTGCTTCTGTCTGCTGCAGTGCAGTGGTGCTGCCGCTCAGAGCAACCTCAAATTCCTGGGGCAAAGCCGTTTTCCTGCTTCAGCTTCCCAAATAACTGGGACTATACCCAGCAGTGTGCCACAACACCCAGCTAGATTTTCTCTTTTCTGTAGAGATGGGGTCTCACTCTTACTCAGGCTGATCTCAATCTCCTGAGCTCAAAAGATCCTCCTGCCTTAGCCTCCCAGAGTGCTGGGATTACAGCCACAGTGAACAGCCAAAACAATCTTTTAACTTATGTTCCTATTTAACATTTACAGTACTGCCCAGCTTGTAAATGAAAATAGAATAAAGTACTTCATTGCAAACAAGAAAGAAAAGAAATACCATAGGGAATAAATGACAGCATTTTTCTCATCCAATTTTATTACTTGTGTAAATGAGGAGAGATTTTAAGGGTGGTTGTTTTAGGAATGGTTATTCACACAAGGAAATTGATTCTTAGCTATAATAAATGCAGGTAAAGACAAAATATCACATAAAATAAGCAACTCTAAATATTTCCTAAAGAAAATTTAGGATATTTCACATATCTCAATATGCAGATTTAGAAATATGTTAATATTTCTATATTAATAACCTTTCTATATTGTCTCTGTAGATGGTATTCCAAGCAAAGTGCATATTACCTCTTTGGAAAATGAGAGCTCAGGCATGACTACACATGAGGTATGTTTTCAAAGGAAATGATTAATATGCCTGTTCTGAAAGATACCTGAGATGCTAGAATTTTACTACTCTCTACTTCTTTTTCAAAGAAATTGGTTTTATTTCATTCTGACATCTAATAACGTAATTCATTGCATATCAGTACCCAGGGCAGAAGAGTTCATATAGATTCCATTTCTCATGCAAAATACCAACATTTAAGCTTTGAGTTGGATGAAAAGTCTATATTGCCTGATGTAGAAATAATCTCGCCATTACAACCAGGGCTTAAAACCAAAGGACTTTCTACCAGTAACTCTCTGGCACTTGTTGATGTGTAACTGTGAATCACAATTATCTACTGAGCATCCACCAGATGTGAGATGCAATGAATGAAAATGCAAAGACAGATAAACTGCATAACTCCAAACTCACTCCTATTTTCTTCCAAAACCTTGAACTTCCTGAGAATGGACATTCTGAGGGAAAACACTTAGCTGAGTCTCTCCCACAGGTGCTATCAAAAAGCTGGGTGGCTGTGAGGGAAACGGGTCTCAGGCAAACCTGGCAGCCCTTACTGTATCACAACATGTCTCTAAAACCCACAATGCTCTGTCTGGTAAATGAAGACTTTGTTTGAAAATTCAAAGATGGGAGTGAAGGAGGTGGTCCTGGTTAGCCAGATGCATGTAATCAATACACCAAAGTTCCCTATTAACGGTGTGAATGATCATGTTTTTACCTCCGTGTTGGCTGTAAAGAAGCTTAGAGCCAAATCTGTGGCCTATTGTTAGCAAAATACAGGACTATCTTTGCCTGCACCTTTTCCCACTTCTAATTTGTAGTATAATCATAGTTAATGTGCACCCGTTAGCTTAGTGTGCACTGGCTGGTGGTAATCCTTTAACTATATCATTCCACTGACCATCAATAATAAACTATGGGGTGGTGCCTATGGCTCAAGGAGTAGGGCGCTGGCCTCATCTACCAGAGGTGGTGGGTTCAAACCCAGCCCTGGCCAAAAAATAATAATAATAATAAACTATGAAGATTGGTTGTTTCTATCTTGAATATTGCAAGTGTTTGTCATCCCCTCTTTATAGATAAGGAAACTGAGACCCAGAAAGATTAGGTAAGGTGACTAGTACTTTGGACAACTGATAGAAGGTGACACATTTATGGTGGGGAGTAGGTTTCTCCAACCCAAAGCCCATGTTCTCAGTCACAGGCTTTATCTTGCTGTCTGTTTTTTGTAGATACATAAGTGCCCTGGAATGGAGGGAAGTGTGAAGTGTGAAGTACCCTGGGACAAGACCCTTTAAGAGCTAACTCTAATGCAGAGAAATGAACTCCTCCTGCAGTCCAGTTTAAACTCCCCGGATCTTGGTTTCCTCCTCTGTAAATTAAGGAGGTTGAGCTACTTCATCTCTAAGGTCCCTTTAACACTAAAATCCTAATTGTAAATAAAAATGCTTAAAATTATTCAGCTTCCCGTTGTTATTTAATTACTTTAACTCTTCTTTTATCCCAAGAAATGAATTGCAGTAGCTCTGCATAAGAGAAGTAGGCAGCAGAATGTTTTCTGACCTGCGTAATTTAATCAAGGTTCATTTAGCCTCCACAGAGGTGGTGTTGTCTCTTGTCACAATTAAAATACTTATTTCTTTCCTCTTATTCAACAAACACTTATTACATGCCAACTATGAGTCATATTTTGCTTTATTTAAAATGTAAAGTAATGAAAAATTTAGAGGAAATGAGATAAGGAAAAACAAGAAATTACATCGTATCATTGCTTTTTAATTTTTAAAAGTTTTTTTATTGATTAAACAGATTTACGGTTAACCTTGCCAACCTTCTTAGGTTAGTGAAGAAAGGTAAGGGTTACTCAAACTGACTTTCCTTTCAGACAAAGTGCTAATGTTTAAAATGCATGTCAATTCTGAGATATTGTAAGATAAATTAAGATAAATAGTTCAGGGCCAGTGTTTCAAACTTAAATAAATATCTTATTTCAGATAGTGATAAGCTTAAGGAAGAGTGAGAAAGGAAACAAAAAAAGCTTCTTATCATTTATCATTAAGCGTTCATTATGTGCTAAACACAATTTTAGTACCACTATGTTACTTAATACTCACCATGACCCTACCTGGAAGATATGATTATTCTGAGAGATTTAGCTAAATAATTTATCCAAGATCACTCAACTTGCAGCAATGTTGAATTTATAAAGCAGATGTGTCTGGCTCTAAAATCTTATAGACCGGGTTATAGAGGTCTGTATTTATTGATAATTATTGATTTTATTTTGATGGGCTCTTACATTTATAGATTGAATCTTCTATACATATAAAATTTAAGTTCTGAAATAAAAAATTTAATCACCTTGGTTATCTCGAAAGGGATCATATTAATACCACAGTCATTACAATTATGAAAGCAACATATCTCAGTAGCTTCCCACACGTCTTCTTAGCTTTTTTAATCTTTCATAATATTATGTAAGATCACGTTAAACTTCATGGACTCATAGTGTTTACAGATTTGTTCATGCTTTTGTGAAGACTTTACCATTTAAAAACAGAAAACAATAAAGTGGTCTACCCATCTCTACCTCTCACTTGTAGCAATGGATGTTTAGTGCTAATTTTTCATACAATTGTATTACTGGTTTTGTTCTTGAATATCAGGCTGTAAGGTCGTTTTTACTCCTACATTATCAGACCTTCATCCATTGTTTCATGTAAAAAAATCTAGTGTTTATATGAAAAAAGTCAGCGTTTCATATAAAATAATCTATAGTAGGGAAAGAGCAGCTACACAGTTACAGCCAATCTTAACCAGCAATGGGAAAATGCCTTCAGTGTTTTCACTTAAGATAATTTAACTGATTTTGTTACCTCCTTATAAAATTATACTGCAAAAGCATTATCTCTTTCAGTACCAAGAAGAGATGGTACTATGGAGAGATAAGGGCAGCTGTATTTCATTTCTATTTGCATCTGTATCTAGGAAGTAAATAAAGTTTTTCCCTCTGGTTTTGATACTTGAATTAAAAATCTTTTCAGGGAACATTTAATGACCTTTAGTTATTCAGTGACGAAATCAGAGCAATCTAGAGTTTTCTTCTGATCTCAATTTTCAACAAGCCTGGGAAGTGGAACATCAAAGAGAAGTAGATGTTTTCCCTTGTAGATAACAAATACATAAGCAATGGCTTAGCAAGCTGTCACTGTTTGCAGAGGAGGCTGCCTACCAGACAGCTGTCTCACTACCCAACACTGAACTAGGATATAACTCACATCATTCTCACTTGAAAATCATTTCCTGGTTCTCATGATTTTCCTAACTCCTGACCTCCTCAATGGCCTTTTAAAAACATACAAGGGGTCTGTTTTCTGGCACAAGCTTTCTTAGTCATTTCCTTTGATCTGCCCTGAATTTAAATTTTATCCTCTTTGCTGTAGCACCAGCTTCTTTTAGTCTGTCTCAGTCCTATTTTTGAATTCAAACTCTATTTCAAGAGGCAAAGAGTGTTATGGCAAATTGACATCTATTTCAAGTATTGATGACAAGGAAAATACTATCTGTCACTTCTTGGATACCTACACTGAAAAGCACAGTACCCGAAATCACTTGTAATCCTCACAGTGATCTCATTTAGAGTCGCATGTATGGCGGACAGGGGGTTATGGAGGCTACATAATGGTGAAGGGCAGGACGGGTCCCAGGTGTGCTTTGTCCCACCTGCCTCCCCATCATCACCACTCTCACCTCTTCTCCTGTCCCAAACAGCCACTATGGCCTCTCAGCCTCCTCACACCCAGGGGCAGGGCTTTGACACAGCCTCCAGGGCAGGTGGGCTCCACTGGGCTGACCAGACCATCAGGGGCACCACTCACCCTAACATCACCCTGGGAGCTGTCTGTCAAGGGCCAGGAGTATAGTGGAGGGTACACAGGGAACCAAGTCACACAACCTGTGAGCCTAGGGTGAGTTGAGCTACCAGCATATGTGTGTCCCCTCCCCCTTGGCCTCATGACTCTGCACACACAATGGTGCCACACATGCAGCCTATTGGGAAGATGCTTCATGTGACAGAGCAACAGAATGCCTTTCCTGTGAGGATGTGGGCAGCCTCACATCCTTCCCCACATCTCACCTAGGCTGCTCTCAGGAAAGCCTACCATGCACACTTAGCCCAGCTTCCATGTGGGAACCGGGCTAGGACAGGGTTGGGACGGGATTAGCTAGGGATCCTGCTTCCTGCAGAAATCCCTTTTGTGTTGAAGTTAACAGAAATAATATAGAGTTAAGTTTCCTCCTGGGCCACCCCCGCCAGGTAGTGGTACATGTGCTTTGCATGCCTTGATTCCATCTATCCTCATAACAGAGGTATCTGGTATTCTTGTTCCTTTTTGTAGTCAAGAAAACCAAAGGCATAGACAGGTTAAGTGACCTGCTTGAGGTCTCACAACCATCTGACGGGAGTCAACTGTCGAACTGCTCAGATTTTCACTGTGACTTTCGTTAGTGATCAGTTTCTTCAAGGCACCTGTGGCTCAAAGGAGTGGGGAGCCGGCCCCATATACCAGAGGTGGTGGGTTCAAACCCAGCCCCGGCCAAAAACTGCAAAAAATAAATAAATAAAATAAAAACTGAAAATAAAAATATCCATTTTCTATGACTAGGATTTTATAATTCTATAAGAAAAGATCTCTACATGATTCCACCCAGAAGCTAAGAACCCAGCCTGACTGCCAAGTCAGGTAAGGAGCTGAGCCAGTGTCTAAGGAGGTTTACCCTGCATCTGTTGGTGACATGCTCATCACAAACATCTGTATCTGCAGAGAAAATAAAGACAACTATTCCTAATTTCAAAGGCTATTAATAAGTTTATGAGGCAGAAGGCTCTCAAAGGGAAAATTCTTCTTTATGAAAAGTAGTTAATATTGCTACAAACTGTGATCAGACCCCTAACCTTTCACTGTTAAATGAATATTCAATTTCTCTATGTCCAATAATACAATATTTATGCATTTTCTTCTTTTACTTCCCTCCAAAGCAGCAAACAGCCTCCGTTGGTGTGAATTTTGGCAGTACAGAGAGTGTTTTCAGTGATAACCCACGAATTTCACCTATGTGAGGAATGAGCCTGTCAAGGACACATGTATTAATAGAACCTCCTCTAAACATTCTCCAGTGTTAATTAGCTCTCAAATTTTGTCACAGCTGCTAGCAGACATAGACAATCTCAATTTTTTGCCCATCTATATAATTATAAAAACGTTTGTTGAGGCAGTACATGGTAGAGGAATGATTTTAAGTGAAATTAGCTGAAATCTAATTATCTTTATGCTAAAACAAGTTATTTACATGTCTCTGAGTCTCAGTCTCCTAATGGGTAGAATGGAAGTAAATTGAGTGGCTTAGAACTTGGGCTATACTGGATGCTAAAATAATGGTAGGTGTTCCTAGGCCCCTAGCTATTCTAAAAGCCACAAATAAGACCTCTGCCTAAAGTCCACATACTCACACCAGAACCACTTCCCTTGTGGGCACAGGTGGACCCATGTTGGTCTACTGTTATCTACTGTAGAAGGCACAGCTGCAAACACTGCAAACAGAATAGATCACACTAATACATGTGTCCCCTTTTTACTGAAAACAACATAGAAATGCTAAATGAGTTGGAGTCATTTTTAGAAAATGTTTACTCAAGGATAATAGCAGTGGCAGCAGAAATAAAAACAATATGATGGAAAATCTTCAGCATCAAAGAATGAAGAAACAAATCAAAGTCTGATGGGCACATTGGAGCTGTACTGGAGGGCCTGAAGGGCTCTGATCTTGGACAAAGGGCCTGGGATCACAGTTCTATTCCCCTGTATGACCCAGGACTATGGAAGGCAAGGGCCAGAAATGAAGCTCCTACAAAAAATCTAGAGGTACGCTGTTTATTTACTTTTGTTTATTTTGAGACAGGGTCTGGCTCTGTCACCTGAGCTACAGTGCAGTGGCACCGTCATAGTTCACAGCAACCTCTAATTTCTGGGCTCCATTGGTCCTCCTGCCTCAGCCTCCCAACCAGTTGGGTCTTACAGGCCTAGATAATTTTTCTATTTTTTATAGAGACAGGATATCATTTGTGCTCAGGCTGATCCTGGACTGCCATTCTCAAGTGATACTCCCACCTCTGCCTCACGAAGCGCTCGGATTATAGGCCCAAGCCACCGTGCCTGGCCTTACCTACCTAAAAAAAACCATACCCAGCTGGGCACGGTGGCTCACACCTGTAATCCCAGCACATGTGGGAGGCTGAGGAGGCAGAATTGCTTGAGCTCAGGAGTTCGAGACTTGCCTGAACGAGAGTGAAACCCCGACTCATGAAAAAAAAATGTAAAAACCCAGCCAGTGCTACAGTGAGTGCCTGTGATCCTAGAGGCTTCCAGAGGCTGAGGCAGCAGGATACCCACAGCCTGAGTCTGAGGTTACAGTGAGCTACCATGCCCACTGCACTCTGCTCAGGAGCATAGGGTGGGACTCTGTCTCAACAACAACAACAACAACAACAACAAAAAGAAAAAATCCAAAAGCTCTGGAAAGGAACTATATGGAATTGTGATAACTTCAAAGTGAAAAACTTTATGTAAGAATTATTCAAGATTACAAATTCTGGCTTTCAGCAGTAGAGGTGTACCTCCTGTTCTATCAGCCATGCCATAGATAACAACTATAAATGACGGACAAAACATAAAAAAATACCTGCCTGGAGAGTAAACAAAATCAAGCAGAAACTATCTATATCCAAAGGAAATAAATGGCATTGTTTTTGTCTAAGGGGCTGGCCCCAGACCGTGCCAACTTGGTTGACTAAAACTAAGATAGAAAATTCTTAGTCTTGCTGGCTTGAAAAAGCAAAGAACAGACTTCACAATAATCACAGCTGAAAAGTGAGCTCAGAAATCCTAGAAAGAAGTGAGCAATAGTGGGGGACCCTCAAATTCTGTATTGGCATTGGATTGGGGTACATCACAAAGCAACTCAGCGAGAACTGCAGTGGCTTAAGCACAAACATCTGCTGCTGCCCACCATGGAGAGGCAGAGGTTAGACTCTGAATCCAGGCAAGTTAAATGCCTACTATTAATAAAAAAAAAAATGTGTATATGTATGTATATTCATACACACACACATTTTTGATGAGTACATTAGAAAATCTTATTAGAAAAACAGAAAAACATTGCTAGGTGGGTAGACTGGCAATGACAGAAGAAAGCCAGTGAGCAGGAAGACAGACCAATAGAAATTACCCAATCTGAAGAATAAACAGAAGGGGAAAGGATTTTTTAAAAAAGACCAGAGCCTTAATGACAATTAAGTCTGACAATTAAGTACATAAACTTCTCCTAGAAAAAGGCTACCTACCTCATTGCTGAATATGGTCATCTTTAAAGTACTCCCCTTGGGAAGTGCCTAGTCCACCCTTCAAAGCAATTTTGGAACTTTTTTTCTGGAATGGCCAACAGAGCTGTCATCATTTTGTCCTTGATGTCCTGATTGTCATCAAAATGTCTTCCTTTCAATATTTCAAAATTTCATTTATCTTTGAGTAAAGGAAAAAGTCATTGGGGGCCAGATCAGGTGAGTAGGGAGGGTGTTCCAATGCAGTTATTTCTTCACTGGCTAAAAACTCCCCCATTGACAGTGTGAGCTGGTGCATTGTCATGATGTAAGAGCCATACCTTTCTCATGCCAAGATTTCCTGTTAAGATTTTCCTGTTTTCTCTATGGATGCTCACTTGGTCTGCTATGCTTCTCACAGTCAGGTGAGGATTTTGACGTACAATTTGATAAATTTTTACAGTGTTTTCATCAGTTCTGCTTGTTATTAGCTTCCTTGAGCTCTCTTTATCAGTGACGCTTTCTCTTCCCTCAGAAAAACATTTAATCCATTTGTACACTGTCATTTTCTTCACAACACTCATAAACTTGGACTAACATGCCCCTGATTTCACTTCTACTCTTGCTAAATTTAAAAAGAAATTTAATGTTTGTTCATTGCTGTAATCTAAGCACCAACATTCTCATGACAGCACACGAAAACATGCTACAACAGTATGAATGCCATTCAGCAAAAAACCACCACATGTTGACATAAACACAGCTGTGAGACACTGATACACCAAGGTCATGAAGCCTGACTGAGCTGTTTGCATAGTGCTGCCAATGTAAGTGCACAATGTCAAGTTCACAAACTTAATTGTCATACCTCACCTATCTAACACTATTCTAAAAAAACGAAAATACATATAATTTGAATCACAGATGGACAGGTTAGATAGAAATGAGGCAGAATAAAAAGTTTGATCAAATAATGACCAAAAAAAACCCTACCAAATTTGATGAAAGAAATAAATTTACAGATGGAAGAGTTTGGTGAATCCCAAATGGGAATACATACAAAGATAATCACACCTAGGTACATTAAAGCTAAGCCACTGACATAGGAACAAAAAAGTGGGGGAGGGAAGCAGCCAGAGAAAAATAAATTGCTACATTTAGGAGATCTGTGCTAATGACCATGAACTTCTCATTAGAAATAAATGAAGTCCACACAACAGAGAAACAGCGTTCTAATGTTCTATAAATGTGGTAATCTACTAATTCAAAATCCAAAGAATTTCTCATAGAACTTGACAATATAACCTTAGAATTCATAACAGAAAGATTATAAAAATAAGCAAATAATTTTTTCCAGTTCTTCAAAATATGATGTTGGCATTTTAATGGAGATTGCATTGAATCTGTAGATTGCTTTGGGTAGAATAGACAATTTTGACAGTGTTGGTTCTTCCCAACCAGGAGCATGGTATGTTCTTCCATTTGTTAGTGTCTTCTGCAATTTCTGCAATTCTGCAATTTAGTGTTTCATAATTCTCTTTGAAAAGATCTTTCACCTCTTTTGTTAGGTATATTCCTAAGTATTTCATTTTCTTTGAAGCTACTATGAAGGGAACTGTGTCCTTGGTTTGCTTCTCAACTTGGTTGTCATTGGCATATAGAAGGGCTACTGATTTGTGGACATTGATTTCATACCCTAGACATTACTGTATTTCCTGATCCCTTCCAGGAGTCTTGTGGTTGAGTCTCTGGGATTTTCTAAGTATAAGATCATATCATCAACAAAGAGGAAGAGTTTGACCTCCTCTGCCCCCATCTGGATGCCCTTTATATCCTTCTTCTTGCCTATTAGCATTAGCTAAGAACTTCCAGAACTATGTTGTCTATAATGTCTGGTTCCAGTTCTCAGTAGAAAAGCTTTCAGTTTAACTCTATTCAGTATGACGTTAGCTATGAGTTTGTCATAGATGGCTTCAATCAGCTTCAGAAATGTGCCATTTATACCTATTTTCTTAAGTGTTTGTTAGAAAAAGATGCTGAATTTTGTCAAATGCTTTTTCTGGATCCATTAAAAGGATCATATGATCTTTGTTTTTGCTTCTATTCATATGGTGCATTACATTTATGGATTTGCCTATATGTTAAACCAGCCTTGCATCCCTGGGATGAAGACTGCTTGATCATGATGTATAATGTTTTTTAGTGAGTAGCTGCAATCTATTAACTAAGATTTTGTTGAGTATTTTTGCATCCATATTCATTAGTGAAATTGGTCTGTAGTTCTTTTTAGTTAGGTCCTTTCCTAGTTTTGGAATCAAGATGATGTTTGCTTCATAGAATGTGTTGTGGAAGGTTCCTTCCTTCTCAATGTTTTGAAATAGGTTCTGCAGTACAGATATAAGCTCATCTTTGAAGGTGTGATAGAATTCTGATGTGAAGCCATCTGCTCCTGGGCTTTATTTATTTATTTATTTATTTTATTAAATCATAGGTGTGCACATCGATATGATCATGGGGCATCATACACTAGTTTCATAAACCGTTCGACACATTTTCATCACACCGGTCTACATAGCCTTCCTGGCGTTCTTTTAGTTGTTGTGCCAAGACATTTACATTCTACGTTTTCCAAGTTTCACATACACCCTTGCAAGATGCACTGCAGGTGTGATCCCACCAGTCCCCCTCCCTCCCCTCCCTCTCCCCGTTCCCCCCATTCTCAGGTCGCAACTGGGTTACAGCTTTCATGTGAAAGCCCTAAACTAGTTTCATAGTAGGGGTGAGTACATTGGGTACTTTTTCTTCCATTCTTGAGATACTTTACTAAGAGGAATATTTTCCAGTTCCATCCATGTAAACATAAAAGAGGTAAAGTCTCCGTCTTTCTCTAAGGCTGCATAATATCCCATGGTGTACATATATCACAATTTTTAATCCATTCGTGGATCGATGGGCACTTGGGCTTTTTCCATGACTTAGCAATTATGAATAGGGCTGCAATAAACATTCTGGCACAAATATCTTTGTTATAATGTGATTTTTGGTCTTCTGGGTATATGCCCAGTAGAGGAATTACAGGATTGAATGGCAGTTCTATTTTTAGATCTCTAAGTGTTCTCCATATATCTTTCCAGAATGAATGTAATAATTTGCATTCCCACCAGCAGTGTGAAAGTGTTCCCTTTTCTCTGCATCCACGCCAACAAGAAAACTATAGACCAATATCACTAATAATATAGATGCAAAAATATTCAACAAGATCCTAACAAACAGAATCCAGCAACACATCAAACAAATTATACATCATGACCAAGTCGGTTTTATCCCAGGGTCTCAAGGCTGGTTCAATATACCATATATACTCGAGTATAAGTCGACTTTTTTCTGGCACAAAATTTGTGCCGTAAAAACCTCAGCTTATTCTCGAGTATATACGGTACGTAAATCTATAAATGTAATTCAGCACATAAACAAATTAAAAAACAAAGACCATATGATTCTCTCAATCGATGCAGAAAAAGCCTTTGATAATATCCAGCATCCCTTCATGATCAGAACACTTAAGAAAATTGGTATAGAAGGGACATTTCTTAATCTGATAGAGGCCATCTACACTAAAAGGTTTAGTGTTTAATGTTGAAATTAAAATTTTCTCTGGTTCATTGGTCCTTTGGAGTTTTTCTTAAAGTTGGTTAAGGGCAAATCATCTAAGACCATACGGTGTTCAGG
This sequence comes from Loris lydekkerianus, assembly GCA_963574355.1. NCBI lineage: Eukaryota > Metazoa > Chordata > Mammalia > Primates > Lorisidae > Loris > Loris lydekkerianus. Next base: position 19,050 of record CAUYPK010070258.1, read on the forward strand.
TCTAACTACTTCTGTGACGTGTTTAAAATGTACTGACACTAAAGCTTGCCCTTTTTAAAAGTAGCTTGCTATTAAAATCTGGCTGGGTGTGGTAGCTTATGTAATCACAGTATTCTGGGAGAGGCCAAGGCAAGAGGATAGCTTGAGGCTAGGAATCCGAGGTTACAGTGAGCTATGATCACATTGTACTCCAGCCTGGGTAAGATAGCAAGACCCTGTCTCTACAAAAGAATAAAAATACAGTAGTGAGGGCATGCATAGTGGCACACACTGTAGTCTCAGCTGCTTTCGAGGCTAAGGCTGGAGGATCACTTGAGCCCAGGAATTGGAGGTTACAGTGAGCTTTGATCACACTGTACTCCAGCCTGGGTAAATAAATAATTAATTAGATCTCCCTTCTTTGGGGTTTTCATTAAGGTCCTGCCTACTGACAATCTATTTTTTTTTTTTTTAAATAAGTTTAAGAACAGCAGTTTAGGCCAGTTTTCCTTTTCTTTTTAGACACATGAATTTGTCCAGAGAACTGGAATGTAGCTAAAGAATCTGAGATGGGTTTACACAGCAAACCAGGCAAAGGGCAACCTGGCCATGGGGAATGTGTGATTTAGGCTGAAGCGATGTGCCCTACATTAATGCTTGGTGTTCTTTGCTGCCTGTTTGTTCCTCACTCCAAAATTCTATTTCTTTTAGAAAAGCGTAACCATTTCGGACTTTGGCACTGTGACATATAATGGAAGCATTTGTGGGGATGATCAGAATGGTCCCAAAATAGAAGTACAGTTTGGATCTGGTTTTTCCTGGATGGTGAATTTTACTAAGATGGCATCTTCTCATTATTCAATTCACAACATCTTATTTTCCTACAATACTAGTGACAAAAAAACATTTCCTGATGCTGAAGATAAAGGTAACCTTAAAAATTGCATTTGTGTTATGCTCTCTTGCTTTTTATTAATGATAAAAATGTATTTAAAAATTATTACGAATCTATTTTCCTAACTAGAATGGAAACTTCATGTTTTTATACTCCTCTGACCCAGCCCCATGCACAGCACGTTTGACCCTGTTTGACTGAGTAATGTTTGCTGTCATTGTTTGAGTTCTTTGCTCTGTACCAAATATTACCCTAACTTTGTTACCTGCAGCAGCATTTCACTTAATTCTTAACAGTAACCCTAGGAAGTAGATGTTATCTCAATTTTACTGGTAAAAGGAATGAGGCTTGATAAGAATGAATGACTTGCCCAAAGCTCACACAGTCTAGTAAGTGAGTGACTTTGGTATCTGAAGCAGTCTGTTGATCTACAGAATTCATACACTATTAAATAAATATTTATTACATATTAAATTATTAAATAACTATTACTCATTTCATTCAATAGTGGGTACTACATATTGATTGAATGAGAAAATACTAATTACTAGATTAAATGTGTACAAGTTTGATAACCTGAGACTAGGAAGCATGGCTCATGTTCATATCTTTTTACCATTTAGATAGGATTTTAACTGAAAAGTAAATGATTAATTAAAGGTACAGTAGTCCCTGCTTATATAAGGGGAATATCATTTCAAGGCCCCCTATAGATGCTTGAAACCATGGATAGCACCAAACCCTATCCAGTGTCTTCAGTATGAAGACTAATGGGCAAGTAGTCTAGGCAATGTGGATACACTGGACAAAGGGATGATTCATGTCCTGGGTGGGATGGAGTAGATGGGGAGAGATTTTATCACGCTAACTCAGAATAGCTTGCAATTTAAAACTTATGAATTGTTTATTTGGAATTTTCCATTGAATGTTTTCAGACCTCAGTTGACCACAGGTCACTGAAACTGGGGAAAGTGAAACCACAGATAAGGGGGGGGACTACTGTAAAATGACTAAAATCAACATTTGCTGTTATTTTGAGACAATTTTAGGTCAAAATCAACTTGGGAAGGCATTGGCAATTAGGCCATTCTTATAATTCCCCAAACTAAAATGGATATTAAAATATTTTAAAGTCAGAGACAGTGGAGATTTTAATTTTGTTAGGGATATAATTCTCTCCTTTCTTTCCCCTCTGTCGAGTTTGGGTTCACATGGCATTTGTAGTAGCTTAGCACTTCTCACAGAAGTGTTTCATTCTGACCCTAGAAACACAGGCATATGGACTTTAGTTGTCTAGAACTGGGGATTAATAACTCATCTGGACTTCTGGATGTGAAAATATCATATTTTATTTATTTATTTTTTGGGACAGAGTCTCATTATGTCACCCTTGGTAGAGTACCGTAGTGTCACAGCTCACAGCAACCTCAAACTCTTGGGCTGAAGCAATTCTCTTGCTTTAGCCCATAGCTGGGACTACAGGTGCCTGCCACAATGCCCGGCTATTTTTTGTTGCAATCGTCATTGTCATTTAGCCGGCCTGGGCCAGGCTCGAACCCACCTCCTTCAGTGTATGTGGCTGGCGCTGTAACCACTGTGCTACAGGCGCTGAGCCAAAAGATCATATTTTAAAGATCAAAAGTGAATGGGTTCATGTAAAACTTGGGAAGTACTGTATACTGATAGTTAGAAATCAAATCCTAGTTTTCTTTTTACTAATCTCTTAGTTTGCCAGGATAACTAAAACAAGTAGTTATTGGCTGTCTTGTATATTTATCTTTGGTGGCCTGCACTATCTTTCAGAACTAGTGCAAGATTTGCCCTTCACTTTCAAGGAGCTTAAAACCTACTTAGAGAGGCAAAGCTAAATTGTGTCCCCAAGTTTTATGGAAAAATTGGAAAACATTGAGCTCAGTCAGACTTCGTTGTTTGTATTTTTGTTTTAAGGGTAAAGGGTTTATAAATCTTTTGTGACAATGTGAGGAAAGCACTGGACTAGTGGTTCTCAACGTTCCTAATGCTGCGA
>CAUYPK010070259.1:0-13266 GCA_963574355.1 Loris lydekkerianus
ATATATATATATATATATATATATATATATATATATATATATATATATATATATATATAGGGTAGGCATAGTTTGTGTACAATTTAAAATGGTTCAACATAGTAAATTGCACACAAAGTTTATGTCCACCCTGTCAATCTTGGTCTTTCAGCCTGACATACAGGATGGTTACCTGTTTTTTAAAACTGTCCCTCACAAGTCAATTTTGAAAATAGTATATAGCTTTTATTTTTCGAAATGTCATCCTTAATCCACCCTCTACGTTTGGTTTAAATCAGTTCAGAACAACAGTTAGAATGGTAATTGTATTTTCATTGATACATCAAAGCTGGAGAGGGAATACACTAAAACATTTATAATCGGATTAGGGACTTATTAAGGTAAAGTTCAAGTCGTAGTTGAGCCCTTCGCCCAGACGATGGGCCATGTACCATCACACTGCACATTATCTGAGAGGGCACCAACCCCGCCCTCTTCCCTTTGCCCCGTTCCCTCCTTCATCCTCCCTCCCACTTGAATTTAATTGTATTTTTCTCTCATGTGGGGGTGTAGTCACTTAGCTATTGGTTTCATATGCAATTATAAACTATAAGGATGAGAAAGAGTCTCCCAAAAGCTTGTAGAGGACGAATATCAAGTAGGAGCAGATGAAGAGACTGTGTAGTTGTCATGGAGGTGGGAAGGATTTTATATATTTAAAAATAATATTGTGTATTATTCACTTTCATTGAATATTTGATGCAAATTAGTCTACTAAATGAGCCATGCAAATTAATAGTAAATTATATTCAAATATCCAAAAGCAATTATGCTGGTGAATAACCTGGTATTTTAATAAAACATGGATGATGACAGGGTTAATGTTTTAAGTTACACTTGTGCTGTGATCTGACATTTTAAATATGGTAAAACAGGTACAATGAGAATATCTGACAATTATGCTGCTTATATATTAGGGGTATTTTTAAGTTATAGGAAAGACATCCTGAGCAAAGTCCTCATTCTCATTCCAGAAGATTTATGTCCAGAAATATAGAGTGGACATATATCGGGATATATTTAAGAGGGGACAGGAAATCGGTTTCTGAAAATTTATATTTTCCAAATCTTTAAATACTTGAAAACTAAGCAATCTTAATTTAACCAGAAGAATGTAAACCTCCAAGATTCTTTTTTCCAAACACATACATGTTCTTGGTATTCACATCTCCCTTTCCACATCCCTGTAAAATATCCTTAGTATTTTTAATTTTTTTCATATCAGGGTCAATTTTATGATCATTTTAAAGAAAAGTTAACAAGGAAAGAAAAATAATTTTTCCAGATACTAGCTATGCTTTTTGAAATAACATTTCCCTATCTAATGTATAAGAAATGCTTAATGTGGAATATGACTGAGTTTTGATAATTGCAGTTGATACTTAAAACATGCCATTTTACCAATACTTTAATAACATAGAGAATTACCTTGAATACAAAATTTTAATATAACATTCGGAAGTAAAATAAACTATTGCTAGTGATGACTCTAATTTTAAATATGATTATGCTGCATCACATCTTAAATTTCCTTTTTCCCTTACCACTCAGTAATATTAAATAATTAAGGTTGGTCTGACATCAACCTGTGCCATCTGGGTGAAAAAGGAATGTGCACAAATCCAATATCAAAAATGCAAAGTTGAAAATATCCCTTTGCTCTTTCCCTAAGTGTCCCAGGATTAATCCCAGCACCCTTGTCTCACCCTGTCATACTCAGAAACACTGCCGGTGAGACTATGCAACGCATCTGTATTCCACAAATGAGTAGGCTGAAATAACAGTTGTTCGTTAGAATAAAATTTTGGGGTCATTGCAAACGATCAAGAGGCTTCCTGGTCCTTAATTATCTCTTTTTAAGCACACAGTACAAACACTGCTGACTCACCAGTGACAGTGGGTTTCACGACTTTAATGGTTCAAAATTACCTCCAGAAGCCAATATAAGAAACCATTCCATTAAGTCAATTTTTGTGGTACTACTGAATTGCACTAGTAATGAACATTCACAAACTACTATTATCAAATTCGCAAATACTAAAGTGCATCTAATAATTCACTAAAACTGCCGCCTAACTGGGCCTGTTCCCAGCCCCCCAGGTTATAATCAAGCACTTCACCTGTTCTCAGCCACAGTCAGCACAGAAAAAACACAACACGGTCTGGGGAGAAACGTGCAGTTGCTTCCACATAAAGCCCATTTAATCTCCCGGGTGACATTCTTATAGACAAGTCAATCCCAAAGAAAGTAATTCAATCAACTGGCATCAGTGTTTTGCCACAGAACAACTTCCTCAATGATTTTCTCTGTTTATTGGATATTTTGAGATTCGCAGTGTGGAAGGGGCTTAGCGGGACTGGAGAATTCAGATAAGACCGGAGCTTTCCAAATGTAAAAAGGGAGGCTTTAGAGATATTGGTCTGCTTGCTCTGAGAATACCTGTGACATTTTGCCTGACTTCTTGGAATAAAGTATTGCACAGGGGAAATTTCAATCAAATCAAAGTAGCAAAGAAAATAGTTAAGAGCCTATTATGGGCTGGGCGCTACAGACCATCCCAAGAATCCAAAAGCACAGCTTCAGCTTTGTGGAGGGCACACCCATGCTGGCCAGACACAACAAAGAATGCTGATTATTTAACTGACAGGACAAGGTTAGTAACTGCGGCATATTTTTTTTTCAAACATTACAACTGTTCATTGCCGTGAGCCAGAAGGTATGATGCCAATGCAATATTTATAAGTGCATTTATTCTATTCCTCCCCTACTCACGTCACTGGAGGTCAGTGCTAAGTGTAGTGCATCATGGAGTCATGGCAGACACAACAGACTTGTTCAGCAGACACCATGGGGGGCGGAGCACTTTGCAATTGCACATGGCTGCCCCTGCGTCAGAGTGTGTGACTGCAGACAGTTACATGGAAGATTTGCCCACATGCTACAACTTACTCGCTAAAAGAACACTCCAAGAATCTGTCCACTTTCTCCCACCACCTCACACATCATCAGGAAACTGGACATGTGATGGCTGTCAGTGCAGTGCAAAAGGCAGGTGCTTAGGATGCCATGGTGGACTCCCACATATGGAGGTCATAGCTGGTCCCCACAAAGATGGTGGGGATAGTGGGTGGAAGATGGTGGCACTGACCGTCTGATGAAGACAAATGAGGACACAAAAGTGGGGAGCAAACATTCCCCTTTAAAATGTTTGTGCATGTTCATTTTGCTCTGAGTACTTCTTATGTCCCCCTTGTTCCAAGGTATTTTTCCAGTTATATTTTTTCCCCTAAATTCATCTTAGATTTTAGTTGATCCATTTGATAAGAACTATAATCTCAGATGCCAGTTCCATTATGAATGAGATCAGGAGTTGCAGGAGAGATAAAAAGATGAAAAGGCATTTTGGTTCTATCTGTCTCATAGATTCTTGGTAAGGGATATTGACAATGTAAATCATGAAATTAGAGAGAGCCATAAAGAGTTTAGAGATCATAAGATCTGTTTTACTTATTTAAAAATGAAAGAATATTTGTTGGAATATTTTTTATTTTTTATTTGATCTCAGTGCTTGAAATTGGTCTGTTCAAGAGATCTAATTCTTCCTGGCTAAGTCTAGAGAGAGTGTGTGATTCCAAATATTGATCCATTTCCTTCACATTGTCAAATTTCTGGGCATAGAGTTTCTTGTAGTATTCAGAGATGATCTCATGTATCTCTGTGTCATCTGTTGTTATTTCCTCTTTATCATTTCTGATTGAGGTTACTAGACATTCTACTTTTCTATTTCTAGTTATCTGGCCAAAGGTTTATCTATTTTATTTATTTTTTCCAAAAATAAACTCCTTGTTTCATTAATTTTCTTAATGATTCTTTTGTTTTCAATTTCATTTATCTAATCCCAGTGAGAATGGCCCACATCACAAAATCTCAAAGCTGCAGATGCTGACACGGATGTGGAAAGAAGGGCACACTGCAAACTTATACAACCTCTTTTTTGGAAGGAAGTGTAGAAAACCCTCAAAGAATTCAAGCTAGACCTTCTATTTGATCCTGCAATCCCATTACTGGACATCTACTCAGAAGAAAAAAATATCCTTTTACCATAGGACACTTGCACTAGACTGTTTATCTCAGCTCAATTTACAATCATCAAAATGTGGAAACAGACTAAATGCTCACCAAACCAGGAATGGATTAACAAGCTGTGGTATATGTATAGCATGAAATACTATTCAGCCATTAAAAAGATGAAGACTTCACATCCTTTTTATTAACCTAGATGGAAGTGGAACACATTATTCTTAGTAAAGCATCATAAGAATGGACATGTAAGAATCCTATATACTCAATACTGATATGAGCACAATGAGTGTTTCCCTTCTTCAGATAAGATCATCACAATACTGATGTTAATATTTGTTTAAAATTATAGTTTGTGTGCATCATTTTTGTGGTCATGAGTTTTTTTTATTAAAACATAACTTTTTATATTGATGCATTTATGGGGTTCAGGGTACTGCTTTGAAACACAATGTAAAATGACATTTCTTTGTGTGTGTGTGGTTGAACTAAATTATAATGCTGGAAAGTTTAATGTCATCATCCTGGTAAAATGTCCCTCATTTTATGTTCTCTACCTAAGTGATGAAAATGATTATAGGTAAAAGGATGTGAGCAGGTACAATGAAATTGGTCCAATCCTACCCCTCAATAGCACAGAGATTTGTGTCTGTACTTTGGGTCAAAATGGGCTTGACTAGAATCCTGATCTTGGTATCATTAAATATGATGTTGAGCAAGTTGTTTAACCTCTCTGTGCCTCAGCACTTATCTGTATAGCAGAGAGGGTAAGAACACTACATCAAAGTGTTATTATTATTAGTCAATACATCAGTGTTTATAAAATGCTCAGAAAAGTGTCTTGTTTAAAGAGATCACTACAGGAGTATTTATAAAATAAATAATGGAAAACTTCAGGTCAAGAGATTCACTATTCTGCAGGGCCACAGTCAGTAATGGAATCTTCTCTCAACACTTCTTCTCTCAAGGGTCTATCCTGCCCAGAGGACATGTTGTATAACAGGGATATAGTGGGGGTCAAGCAGAAATGGCTAATGCCCTCCTGTCATGGTGAAAACTACATCAATATGATCCACAGATGTAAGTGCAAAATACAAATGCAGTGAGAGTTTGGAGGGAGAAATGTGCATGATGCCAAGGGTATTTACTTGGATTATCTGGTCTCATTTATAAGATACTGGAAGCAAGTGAACACTGAATAGTGATTAAAGGGAGAGCACGTAACTGAGGGTGTGACAGGAGCAAAGGTGTGTGGAAGGAGGCTCCAGGTGCTATCAGGAAGGCAGAAGCCTAGGGTGCTAGACACAAAGAGCTGGGGAGCATGTGGCACTCTCAGAACCTGGAGAGGCAGGTGGGGCCAGACTGAGGAATACCTTCTAGACGTGTGAGGATCTTTGTTTCTTATTCCTAAGGGCTTTGGGAAATGGCCAAAACAATTAAAGAGGGATATGTCATGACCATGTCTAAATGTCCAAATTTAACTAGACTTTTCTGTGTAGAGTCAATGGGGTGGGGGCGAGGAAAGGTAGAAAGCCAGGTCAGAAGCTTAGGGTGGGGGGACAGTATTTCTCCACAGTTTATCAACCACAGGGTAACTTGTACTGGGGTGGTTGTCACAGAGCTGAAGAAAAATAGAGGGATGAAAGTGATACTAGGAATTGAAAATTGCAGGGCCCAATTTTGTGCTGAATATGAGGTGGCAGCTCCCCAAGAGCAGATACCCACTAAGGGGCACCAGGTTTTTAATGAGGCTTATTGAGGTCCTCTGAGCTGTCTTGGGCAATTTGGGGATTGATGTGTCTCTGAGATGTTGTTGGGAGACATCAAGTCCAAAGTGGACATGTGAGCATGGAGACGAGAGGAGAGTTAAGGAATGGAGACAAGAACCTTGGAGGAATACAAAGAGTCACTGAAACCAGGGCTTGGGTGGCCTCAAGTAGTGATAGAACAGAGTGAGAAGAAGAGGACCTAGCACTGAGCTGGGGGAACTCGAAGATAGGAGATAATACACCTGTAAAGAGGAGAAGGATAAGAAGCAGGAGAAATGGTGAGAAGTCCTGTACCACAATCTCAGAAGCATCAGCACTCCTCAGCATCACTGAGCCAGGACTTTAGAAATGATGTTCCGTGGATTTATAAAGAGTCACTTGTTGGGCTCTCTTGACCTAGTGACCCATTTAATCCAGCATCTTAGTTGGTCTGAGATGGTATCACATAATATCACAAACCATGGGCTTACACAGCAAACATGTATTTCTCATGCCCTGGATCAAGACAGTGGCCAGGCTGGAGTCTGGCAAGAGCCCTCTTTCCAGCTTTCAGAGGGCCATCTTCCCTATATACTCAGGTGCAGGGGAGAAGAAAGAGAAAGGAGGTGGACTCTCCAGCATCTCTTCTTTTAGGGCACTGACCCAACTAGAAATCCCACTATCCTGACCTCATAACCTAATGAAGACCCTACTTTCTAATAATAGCGCCTTTGAGGTTAGAGTCTCAAAATGTGGATATTGGCATGCTGGGGGGATGCTCAATGTACTCCATCTACAGCATCCAAACTGGAGGATAGCTGGGGAAGTGAGTATTGGAAACTAATCAGAATTCTGATTTTATTCCATAGTCAATTATTATGCACCTTCATTGTGCCAAGAGCTGTATTCATTCTGAGTTCAAAGTTTGTTTACAGAATATTAGATGATTACTTACTATAACAACATACCTCAAGAGGTAATGTGAACGAAAAAATACACTGAACTTGTCATCAATTAGGCAGCTATTAACTCCTAGAAACAATAAAAAAAGTATGGAATTTGGCACTTCAATGTTGTGAAAAATTAAGAAAAAAATTGAAAAGAAGTTTGTGAGTTGTGCTAAGAATTATAAACAACCATCAAAAATAAATATGGTTTTATAGATATTTAAATCTGAAAGCTGTAGGGGAAACAGTCCAATGTTGATGCTATTTTATTTTCAAAATTAATTAAGTGAGCAGACATGAAGGATTACCACATTTTGAGGGCAATCCATGAATTTAAATTATTTTTCTAAATGATTTACAAGTGATTTACAAGTTCATATGAAAAGAAAAACAATGACTAATCAAGTAGAATGGCAACTTATCAGAAGAGCTTAATAACAATTAGGAAAATATTAGCATTCATGAATATGTGGGAAAACACAGATTTTCCAGGTACTTTAATTAAAGTTATAATTGTTACAACAATGAAAGCTGTGTGATTATTTTTATTTCAGGGAGAAATAAGCAGTTTAGCAATCACAATTTGATATTGCTTACAAATTATTATAAATGTTTAGACAACTACATATCTATATTGGATTGGTAAGAAAACAATGATTTCTGCTGTGTAGTAAAGTTTAAAAGTGTTATAAGACAAGCTAGCACTTTTTACTACTCTATGCATGTTGGAACTGGATATCAATGTACAATTTTGCAAAATAGAAAATAATCTAACACAAAATAGTACTAGAATATGATTTGTGTTACTCTACTTTGCACAAGTCAATGGATTATAGCCATTAGGAAGAGGAGGAGGGGGGGGCATGAACTAATGATACCCTAGAATAATTGGGAGCTGTGAGTTTTAGAGTGAGGAGAAAGAGAGTGGATCTTTGGCTAAAATCGCAGCATCACACACTAGAAAGCTTATCCATCAGGTAAATGTTCTCTGGGTGGATTGTCAGGTCACTTTGAGAACTTGGTTCTAAAATCTTTAAAATATTTTGGGGTGGGGGCAGAGCAAGGTGGTGGACCAGAAGGATCATTCAGCTAAGCTCTCTTAGAACTATTGGTGAAAAAGAGAGAACCCATTCATACTTGGCTCAGGAACTTTACCCGGATTGTAGCTCAGGGAGCACAGCAAGGAGGTTGTGAACTGGATACAGCATCTTATCCAGAGTGGTGGAAATCTGACTCATTAGAAAGAAAATTGCAACCTGCCAAGATCAGCTGGTTCCCCTACTGAGGTCTGGGGTAGGAGGAAGCCTTTCTGGAGTTTTTGTTTGGGGGGGGGGGGAAGCTGTGCATTGAGTGGAAAGCTTGTAAGAATGGCTGGCTTGAACAATATACAGCAACCAGATTTGAATACTGGTTGGAGTGGATTTGCCATCAATTTGGTGGCTTGTGATACAGCCATACTAGGACGGTCTCTGCAGTTGTGTGAAGGTTGTAAAAAGGTATTAACATGGGCCTAAAGCACAGCTGTTTTAAGTCTGCCTGCCTGGATTAGACCTCTGTTCTTAGGACAGGCTAAGTGACTCCTGCACCCCATAGAGACTATTTTGGGGGGCACTGTAAAACCTGTCCCTGAAGGATTCTTGTCAGCTTAAAAATCTCAACTCAGCAGGATCTGAATGCTGAGGAAATAATCTGGCAATCACTGAGGGCAACTAAGTTAGGAATAAGGACCAGAGAGGTTGCTGGCTGTGCTCTCTGTCTCCTAAAAAAACCCCACAACACCATCTGGTGTCTCGATGACATATAAAAAAATATATACTCCTATTAAAGTTGTATATATTATATCTAGTTGTTTATATATATATATATTTATATATCTTTGTTTATATATATATATAAATATATATATATTTTATAAATTTATAAAAGATATAAATATAAATATAAATATTTTTATATATTTAAATATATATAAATATATATATTTTATAAATTTATAAAAGATATAAATATATATATATAAAAATATATATTTATATATATATATTTATATATATATAAATATATATATATCTTTCATTCTTTTTTTTCTCTCTCATTTCTTTGATACAACTGTATTTTTAATTTTATTACTCTGTTTTTATTTTATTATTATAATTATTTTTTCCCTTTTCTTTTTCATCAGTTCTTTTTTTGGCTGAGTACTGGGGCAGCCTGACTGTGGTCTGGCAGGAAGATCACAGCAGAGGTCTAGCTCACAGTATAGGGAGCCCTTCTAACTTTGGCCCTGGGAAGACAGTATTGGCAATTCCACAGTGTAGAATTTTTCTATGTATTTTTTATTTCTATTTATTTTATCCTTCTTGTTTTTGTTCTTGCTCTTTTCTTTCTTTTCTAACATTTGAGACAGGAAGAGTTTGGCTTTGCTCAGGCTGGTAAGAAACTCCAGATTTTGAGGAACTAACCCAGTCCAGCCCCCTGAAAATTCTTGAATTATGGGCATGGCCTTAACATGGTGCCAATCAATATTGTTTCTTCTATCACTTTCACTTCATTGCTGTCCTCATTCTCTCCTGTTCTTCAATTCTTTTCCTTAATCCCCCTTTCATTTTTTTCTTTTTCTTTTCTTGTTCTCTATGCTTATTTTGTCTTCCTTCTTTCTATTTGTCTTGTTTATCCGTGCTTGCACTTTACCCTACTCTTCCTATTGACATAAGCTCTGAGACAAGGTAATTTGAAGCAAAGGAGGAAATGAGAAGGAAAAAGGAAGTCAGTGAGGTGAACAAAAAGAAAGAACACGTGAGAAAGAACTAACAGAAAAATTCGAGCAACATGAAAAACCAAAACAGGGGTTAGCGCCTGTGGCTCAAGGAGTAGGGCACTGACCCCATATAATGGGGGTGGTGGGTTCATACCTAGCATTGACCAAAACTTCAAAAAAAGAAAAACCAAAACAGAGCAATTCCCTCAAGGGAGCTTAAGGCAGCTACTCTAGAATACTCCACCTATAAAGAATTAATGGATTTGACAGAAAGGGAACTTAAAATAGACCTGCCATTTGATCCTGCAATTCCTCTACTAGGTTTACACCCAGAAGACCAAAAGTCACAATATAACAAAGACATCTGTACCAGAATATTTATTGCAGCCCAATTCATAATTGCTAAATCATGGAAGAAACCCAAGTGCCCATCGACCCTCAAATGGACTAGCAAACTGTGTTACATGTATACCATGGAATATTATGCAGCCTTAAAGAAAGATGGAGACTTTACCTCTTTCATGTTTACATGGATGGAGCTGGAACATATTCTCCTTAGCAAAGTATCCCAGGAATGGAAGAAAAAGTATCCAATGTACTCAGACCTACTATGAAGATAAACTATAGCTTTCACATGAAGGCTATAACCCAACTATAGCACAAGACTATGGGGAAAGGACCAAGGAAGGGGAAGGGAGGGGGGAGGTTTGGGTGGAGGGAGGGGGAGGTTTGGGTGGAGGGAGGGTGATGGGTGGGGCCACATCTATGGTGCATATTTTTATCTGTAATAAAAAAAAATAAAAATAAAAATAAAATAAAATAAAATAAAAATTAAAAAATAAATAAATAAAATTAGTTTGAGTAACAAGTGTAAAAAAAAAAAAAAAAAATTAACCACCAGGGCGGTGCCTGTGGCTCAGTGAGTAGGGCGCTGGCCCCATATACCGAGGGTGGTGGGTTCAAGCCCGACCCCAGACAAACTGCAACAAAAAAATAGCCAGGCATTGTGGCGAGTGCCTGTAGTCCCAGCTACTTGGGAGGCTGAGGCAAAAAATTCGCCTAAGCCCAAAACCTGGAGGTTGCTGTGAGCTGTGAGGCCACGGCACTCTACCATGGGCAATAAAGTGAGACTGTTTCTAAAAAAAAAAAACAACAAAAAATTAACCACCAAATGAGCTTTATATCAATTGAATCAGAGAACAAATTTTCTTCTGCAGCTAGTTTTTTTTTTTTATTTAGTATTAGGTTCTTGACATTCATTTCTGTGGTTATTTTACTACAATTCATTTATCTCTACCATACACACAGTGTGAATATATGACAATGTACTTATCTACTTTGGAATCTCGAATCTATTATTGATGGATATTTGGATTTTTCCACTTTTTTGCTATTACAACTAATACTATGATGCATATGAGCACCAGTTTCTCTGGACTATATGGTGGGGTAGGATTGCTGAGTCTCAGAAAATAGCATATGGTATCAGATCACCATCATCTTCTCTAAATAATGTCCAATTGTTTTCCAAAATATACCAGTATACTTCCCATCTAGCAACATTTAAATGTCCCCATTGCTTATGTCTTTATCAATGCTTTGTTTTTTTTTTTTTGAGACAGAGTCTCACTGAATCACCCTTGGTAGAGTGCTGTGGTGTCACAGCTCACAGCAACCTCAAACTCTTGGGCTCAAGTGATTCTTTTGCCTCAGCCTCCCAAGTAGCTGGGACTACACGCACCCGGGCTATGTTTTGTTGCAGTTGTTGGTTGTTTAGCTGGCCCAGGCCGGGTTTGAACCCGCCAACTTTTGTGTGCATGGCTGGCGCCATAACCATTGTGCTAGGGGCACCGAGCCTACCAATGCTTTTTAATTTTTTCTCATCTTGTGAGTATGAATTGGGAACTTGCAATGTTAGTTCACATTTTACTGATTTGGAATGAGTTTGAGTATTTGAGTATCTTCACATATTTAGGGGAAATTCCTGGGTTATCCCATGTGGCGTACCACTTTATGTCTTTCACGTGTTCTGTTTTGCCTTCCTGATGTCATTGACTGCCATCTCCGTATCCGTTTTGAGAGCTTGGGATATAGCAGTTCACAAAACAGACAAAACTCCAAACCTCATGAGGCTTACATACTGAACTGTAGGCATTCTTTGTAGGTCTGAATGATCTTTCCTAGGGGGCAGGTGCATGCAAAGGCACCCCCAAAGGCCAAGGGACCTGAGAGGTGGCAGAGAGAGACTGACAAATCCAGTTTCTCAGAAAAAAAAAAAACATTTAATAGGGACTTCCAAATAGAAGTATCCTTTATAGGGCGGCGCCCATGGCTCAAAGGAGTAGGGTGCTGGCCCCATATGCTGGAGATGGCAGGTTCAAACCCAGCCCCGGCTAAAAACTGCAGAAAAAAGAAGAAAAAATAAATCTATCATCCTATCATGTTTAAAGGCAAAACAATAAAGTAAGAGCATGTTTAAAAAAAAAAAAGAAGTATTCTTTATAAAGCAAGCTTTTTTTGTCATTAAACATACGTAGCTGGTCATGTCACAGACTTTCTTTCAAAACTCTGGCTACTGAGGTTAGATAAACATCCTTATGAGGGGTTATCTCTGCTGCTGGCTTTGTTTAAAGGTCTGTTGCACAACCCTCTGGTATAGTTGTGGGGGCAATTTGACTTCAGGATTGCAACACTCTTGCCTTTCAGCAAAGTGTTTTCTTACCAATTGTTTGTCAGGGTTTTTTTTTTGTTGTAAATTATCTTTTACTCTGTGGCTTATTTTTTCCACTTTCTTTATGGCATTTCCTGATGAAGAGAAAGTAAGAAAAATTCTTATTTTTCAGTTTTTTGTTTGTTTGGTTTTCTTTTCTTTTCTTTTCTTTTTTTCTTTATTTTTTGAGGCAGAGTCTCAAAGTCTCTTTGTTCGCCAAGCTAGAGTAACTACTGGGTTTAAGCAATCCTCCTGCCTCAGCCTAGGCAATTTAAAGACCCTATTAAAGAATAAGACTCTTCCCGGCTTGTGGCTCAGTGGGCAGGGTGCTGGCCCCATATACCAAGGGTGGCGGGTTCAAACCAGGCTCCCGCCAAACTGCAACAAAAAATAGCGGGGGGGTTGTGGCGGGCACCTGTAGTCCCAGCTACTTGGGAGGCTGATATAAGAGAATCGCCTAGGTCCAGGAGTTGGAGGTTGCTGTGAGCTGTGTAATGCCATGGCACTCTACCGTGAGCAATAAAGTGAGACTCTGTCTCTAGGGGGGAAAAAAAAAGACTCTCTAGAAAGAATAAGACTCTGACTCGGTGCCTATAGCTCAGCAGTTAAGGCGCCAGCCACATACGCCAAGGCTGGCGGGTCCAAACCCGGCCTGGGCCTGCTAAACAACTATGACAACTGCAATAAAAAAATAGCTGGGTGGGCGGCGCCTGTGGCTCAGTGAGTAGGGCGCCAGCCCCATATGCTGTGGGTTCAAACCCAGCCCCAGCCAAACTGCAACAAAAAAATAGGGGGGCGTTGTGGCGGGCGCCTGTAGTCCCAGCTACTCGGGAGGCTGAGGCAAGAGAATCGCTTAAGCCCAGGAACTGGAGGTTGCTGCGAGCTGTGTGATGCCACGGCACTCTACCAAAGGGCCATAAAGTGAGACTCTGTCTCTATAAAAAAAAAAAAAAAAAAAAAAAAACCGGGGGGTTGTTGCGGGC
>CAUYPK010070260.1:0-22060 GCA_963574355.1 Loris lydekkerianus
TAAGTAATATAGGTACTAGTTCCTCTTTAAAGGTTTAGTAGATTCTGATGTGAAGCCATCTGGTCCCGGACTTTTCTTTTTGGGAGATTTTATATAGTTGATGCTATTTCAAAACTTGATATAGGCCTGTTCAACATTTCCTCTTCATTCAGGCTAAGTCTTGGTAGGTGGCATGCTTCCAGGTATTGGTCGATTTGTTTTGATCCTGTTATCTTATTAAATGAATCACTGAATACTTTGACATTGTTTCATTTCTCTTACTGCATAGTTTTTTAAGAACTTTCATCAAGGACATCCTGGAATAATGCCTTCAAGATGTCTGGAGCACTAATCTTCAAATCTGCAATGGCTCTTGCCAGCCGGGCTCAAGATGGAGAGGCAACTTAGCTCTCCAGTTCTCCTGCGACAGACAGTATTTGGGTGGGTCATCTGGATTTGTTCTTGATGTATTTTGATCTGTTCCTTCTACATGGGCATTTTTGCTAGTCATTCCACCACCAGAGGACAGTTTTCCAGTAGTTGGGTAGTGAAAGGGATAAGTGGTGGTGCCCAGGATGAGACCAGATAAGAGCAGAGATGTTCAGGCCAGGGCACGAAAGGGGAGGGTGACCCAGCTGGGCAGCGTAAAGGTGGTGCCTGCACCCAGGAGCAGTTACCCCCCTTTATATGGGGCAGTAGGCATTGGGTAAATTCCATAGCTTGCCTGGAAAGTTAGGGTCCTTTGTCATGAACTTCGGAGGTGGGGCTAACCAGACCTTTTGTCTTTGTCTTAGGAGAAGATAAGGAGGAGGAGACTCAAAAAGGGTTCATGTGTGGCTGTGTTAGGCCCCCAACAAGTATTTGGTGTTTAGCTGGAGGAACTAAGATCTCTAGCAGTGGTCAGCACCGTACTCAGCTCCTAGCATGGCATTTAGGCATAATACTGGGGCTTGCACTTGAGTTATTAGGATGAGCTGAGCAGTGTCTAACAGATGAACTTTCTCCCTTGAGTCTTAGATTGGTTGTATACTGAGAAAGTTGCCTCAAATCTTCACTCTCTTCAATTTTCTGGCACAGAATTAACAGGTAGTTAATATTCCTGCCCAAATACTTAAAAAAAAACCCCCAAAAACAAAAAACCAAAAAACAAGTGTCAGGTTGCACAGCTAATGGCTTTGTCCCTGGTTGTCTTTTTAGGAGTGAGGCACAGTTGTAAGAGGCTGCTGTCATCTTGATAACAACACCTTGTGCTTCACTCTTAATATCTGGTTGACTCAGGTTTGGGGCTCCCTGGAACTAAACCCAAACACTGGGTCCCCTCCCATCACAAGAAGCAACCATCTTTCAGAGCCTTTTTCTTTGTCTGAGAGTGTTCTAGTAGGGAGTCTGTTTACTGAGTGGTGTTTTTCCCATAATACCCGAGTGATTCTGAATGATTATGATCCCTTCAGAGAGGGTGAAGCAACCTATTACCATGAACATGCTTCCAGCTTCTATTACTCAGTTCCAGGGACCAGAGATTTATAAACACTAAATATGGGGGGTTTGCAGCTTAGTTTGCAGATAATCTGCCAGATTGACAAAATTGTCTAGTAAAAAAGCTGGCATCATTCATTTTAGTATCTTCCATCCCCAAGCAAGAAAAATAGGCCCTCAGAAACAAATCCGAGGTTTACAATGGGCTTTGCAGCCTCTGGCATGATTTGCCATTCACAGTTTTTATTTATAGTGGTCTCCA
This sequence comes from Loris lydekkerianus, assembly GCA_963574355.1. NCBI lineage: Eukaryota > Metazoa > Chordata > Mammalia > Primates > Lorisidae > Loris > Loris lydekkerianus. Next base: position 1,718 of record CAUYPK010070260.1, read on the forward strand.
TGTTTGGAAGTCTCCTCATCTCTGGGACCTTAGGGGTTGTCAGGGGCACCTCTCCCTCTACTAACGCCCGTATTCAGGGTCCCACTATTAACAAAGGACTCTCTTTCTTTTTTCTGCATCCTTATGTATTGCTGGATTTTTTTCCAGTGCTCAGTTCCATTTTGTCAAATCTCGGTTCTTCTGTGACTCAGCCCTGGCTCTGCGCCATAGCACTGTATGACTCTAAGAAGAGGCCGTGGCCGCCGTCAGAACCACCTCTAACCCTCCACTTTGTTTCTTCTTTACCTCAAACACAGTTAACATGAAACACAAGGACAAACTAGAGCAGTCTGAACCTCATCTTTATTCTTACTATACATAATTTTCTTTTCTGCACTGAACAATACACTCCTCAAGAGCATTCATCTTCCAGTCTCCTGGAACAGCTGTGTAGTTTGCAGATAAGGACAAAACAGCATTAATGCTCAAATACTTAATGTTCATTGTCTTGTGCGAATACCAATAATGAAGATAGAGTTTAGGCAAAATATCCAAATTGGCTTAGACATCGTAATACTGGATATTTCATGAAGAACTATGTGTATTTAGTAAAGTAAGTTTATACTCAGCAAATATGGTTGAACATATGAAAATAATAGGCAGAAATTATCATATGGTATAAGCAAGTACAGAGAAAGCCAAATGTTCACATTTAAGACCTTTGGCTGTATTTTGTGGTTTATCATCTTGTAACCTACCCTCAGATTATCAGCGTTTTGAATCTTCTGCAGCTGGATTAATTAGAAGATGATATGCTGTAATTTGGGGATCTTATTAGAAAGTTTTGCTCTTGTTAACTGTTCAGATCTCTCTGAAGATATTAGTTATTTTTGTAAATGAAATATTTTGTAATTTTCTTTTCTTTTTTTTTTTGCAGTTTTTCTTGGCTGGGCTGGGTTTGAACCCATCACCTCCCGTATATGGGGCCAGCACCCCACTCGTTTGAGCCACAGGTGCCGCCCCATTTTGTAATTTTCTTTGGGGGATTTCCTTTGTGATGCATTTTTGAATGAACTATTTGTAAAAATCAGTATCAATAACTTAGGTAAGTAAAATATTAACCATTACACTTCATTCACATAAGGAATTGTGGTAAAATTTATAGCGGTAAACAGAATCACTTAGTTTTATATAATTGGATGTTAGAGTCTTTAGCAAATTATTTGGTTTTTCCATTTAGCTTATTGATGAGTGGTATATTTATAGTTTCTTAAAATTGAGCTATTATGTAAAATTTTAAGTTAAATTCTAGAGATTCTTAATATTGATAATTTCCTAGAAAGGATTAAGAGATTGACATAGTGACTTTCAAACATTCTTAGAAACTTTTAGAAAGTAAAATTCTGAAGTTCTGTGCAAATCTTTTGAACATCGAGAAATACTTTTCTCTAATTTTGACAAACAAGTTTAATGTATAATTAACCTAAACAGATGTTGGCTGAATAAGACAAATTTTATAATTTTGAGCAATTTTCTTCCCTCAGTTTATTTATACTTAAAATTCAATACTAAAAACATGGAATTATTCAAAATTTGTGGCTTACCCTCCTCTGGTAAAGCATAAAGGTTTGTAACCATCTTTTTAAATAGTAAAAAAAGGGCCTGTGGCTCAATGGAGTAGGGCGCCGGCCCCATATACCGGAGGTGGCGGGTTCAAACCCAGCCCTGGCCAAAAAATAAATAATAAAATAAATAAAATAAAATAAAATAGGGATACCTCTTCTTTCATTCAGTCAGTAATTCTAATCTGATGGAATCATTATCAGTTGATTTCAAACCTAAATCGAGGAGGCAAGATTTATCAGTGAGTTCTGTCAGGAAAATGTGCTCTGCTCTGGTGTGTGGGTGCTGACTTCACGGCCTCCGTCTGCATTTGGATGCAGTAAAAGCAACGCCATAAAGATGCACTTTTAGCAAGCCTTTAAAATTGGGCAGTGTACACATGCAACTGTGTTGTTTGCAACACAATAATAATGATAATTATTCTGAGCTCTGTTGGACTTGTAATGCTTTTCCTTTTCAAGGCTCCTTGTTCTAAATCTAGCAGGAAAAGCAGGCCTGAAGCAGGGGGAAGAAAGATTGTTTCAGATTTGCTGCCTTCTCAGGTGAGCAAAGGGACAGGAACAGAGAAGGAACAATCTTTGTACACGACAATGGTCAGCAAAGCATCATTTGGGATATTGAACAGCAAACTGAGAGTAGAATTATAGATGTTCATTAAAATCAGTGTGTCCACTGATGATGGAGTTAGTAATGTGAAAGGATACTTTGTTAAGAGAATCAAGATGGTTATACAAAAATGTATGCAGTATTATTAAAATCGGGCAAAATTAATACACCCTGTACAACTAGGGCAGTTTGCTTTTTCCCTTAAATCAACCTTGGCATGGGATGATATTCAGAAACAAAAAAGGAAAAACAAGAAGTCCAAGAATTAGTATAAATTAAATCTCATTGTACTCTCTTAGAAAACATTAAAGGGGATTGTTCTCCTAATACACATCTGATCTACTTAAGTTTCTCCTCTCCTTCCCTTGCCCCAGTGTGTCACTCCCTGGAGGACTGAAGCTGTCCACAGTTTCTGTCTCTTTCTCTCTTCCCCAAAACTTACCCTTACATTCCCCTGGCTCTGGTCTGTCTGCTTCTTTGCTTCTCATTTATATTTCTTTCATCTTCCTCCAGGGAAAGTTTCTTCGGTTTCCAACATGGATCAGGCAGAGTGTGTTTCAACTCTACTTCTTCACCTTCTCAGCTAACTGATTCTTCACAATAAAGACCTAGGAAGAGAATGACTAAAGAGGAGTCAAGTCTCGGCAGTGGGCTGGTCACAGGCGTGGAGAAGCTGCACTTATATGCTGATTTCTTTTCATGTCTGACACGTTCTGAGAGAAGTGTCCATAACATATGCTGGACTGTTTTGTCATCTGCTGTGGGTTGTTTTCATGTTTTGAGTTGGTCTTTGTGTTTTTAAAATTGCTATATTGAAGATGTGTATTTTTTCCAACCATCAAAAGGAACACCTATTCTAAAAAAATTTTTACCTCCAACTATAAAAGCAGAATATAGAGGGGGTAAAACAAATGAAATTAAATAAAATTAGTGGGTATGAGCTAGTTGTGTTTGTGAGAATGAGTCTGAAGAAGAGACTTGGTGGATACCATGATTACATTTGACAAGTTTTTATAGTTAAGGAGAATGAAAGGAAATAAGCCCAGTTATATTGCCAGAAAAATAAACTACTTACAGAAATCATTTTTCCCAAAAGGTAATTATTTAGTATTGTAATGGGAATGACCTTTCAGCAGCACTCATCTGTCCCCTCATGTCGGGGCCGGAATGTACCCACATTATTCTAGGTTAATGTGAATTTCCTTCTTTCATCCCACCAGGAAAGAAATTAATCTCCTGGGACCACTTACTTCTGTGCAGGGACCTAAAGTTTTTCCAGCAAGAATGTCTACCCAGAGTAAATTTTCTGGCTGTAATGGAGAGGAGGAGCCTCTGTGTCGTAATTGACCATCATGCTTGGGTCTCACACCATTCACCCTTCTGCATTCTGAAGGTCAAGTCACTGCAGTTCTTTTATAGTTTTTCTCCTAAGGATCTACATGTTCTCCCTCAGTACCCTCACATCCCCTTCTGGATCCTCCTAAACGTTTTCATGGGATCTGAGTCCGTGGAAGCTGGATCTTTTCTTGTTCCTCATTACTACCCTCAGTATTTAATGACACAAAACTCTGGTTCTTTGGTACAAATGCACTGTACAGGTGTTGGGAAAATCACAGCAGCAATGATAATAATAAGTAATCTTAACATCAATCCCACAAAGCATTTACTATCATTGTTTTCATGTTGCTGATGAGAAAATGGAAGCTGAAGAGTGATCGAGTTAATCTCACACTGCTGGGGAGAACCAGGGCTGGAACAAAGGTGAGTCTCACTCCTGAACTCAAATTCTTGATCAACTGAGGAAATCTCCCACAGTGTTACACCTGCATGTGCACTTGGACTGAGCCCTCTTGCATAATACTAGAATTCTTTCTAGTAACCTGTGCTGGAGGAGCACTTGCCATGAGTGTTTGGCTCTAGGTGCGCCTGAGCTCCTAGGTCCACAGTTGAGATAGTGGGAGAGGCAGCGTGACTCTGACTTGGAGAAATGCCTCTCATGGCTCTGTGCCTCAGAGTTCTCATCAGCAAAATGGGTACTTTCCTTACAGGGTTGCTGTGAAAATGGAGTGGGTTGAAGCTTGTACTAGAAGATAAATATGATACATGTAATGCATGTTAGAAAATGGCCTGTTGCAAGGGGAACTAAGCACGTTCTTCTTGTTGCTGCTAAGAGGAAGTGTCCCTAAAAGGTGCGTTCAGGAGAACCCATAGAGGAAGTGTCCAAGTCTTCCCATCCCAACCTGTCTCAACCTGGAAGACCAGTGGGGAACAGAGATCCTATCTTAAATAGTGATATAGTCACTCTAGGCTAAATGGTTTCTCTTCTCATTTCTTTATCAAGGAGCAGAGAAGTATAAAATATCACTGATTCTAACTTTTTCCTGCTTGGGAGAATAGAGGGCTGGGAAGCCAATAAGAATAGTAGATGTAGTCGATAAACTTGAAATCCTTTTTGCTTTGGAGAAGTCCAACCCCAATAAGGAGGCATGAGCAATGTATTTTTCTTGTGACAACTTGCCCCATATTTGTATTCATAATAGCAAAATAACTTGAGGATATATAGTCACAGTGGTTCATAAACATGGCTGAGTCATCAGCCCAGGGCTGGCTTCCCATGGAGGAAAAAAGCTTTTAATAGGTTTGAGCCAGAGTTATCTTGGCGCTGCTGTGCTGGTAGGTGCTGTGTGTGCCTGTGCACAGCCACAGGAGGCCTAGGAAGGAGTGATGTGAGTGTTGATAAGATGAAGTTCTCTGGGCAGTTGTGGTCCTTAGCAGTACGATGAGGTGAGGGGTGCTAATCTGCAGTACCACTGGCTCTGCAGGATTAATCCCTTCAGAACCATATCCCATTTTCCCGAACCCTTCCTAGTTGCCTCCCTGGCTCTGAAGGCCCCCTGCTGTGGCTCCTTAATAAAGTCTGCCCTCCCTTAACAGCTTGTGCTATGAATTTCTTCCCTGCTTTTCTCCCCCATTGTCATCATTTCCCTTCTGTATCCTGTTCTGTCAGAATCATCCCTGGTGATTCAGGGATAATTAGTAAGTAAAAATTCAAGATTCCCAGTTAAATTTGAATTAGAAAGTAAAAATCAGGTTTAGCAAGTAAAAATTCAAGATTCCTGGTTAAATTTGAATTTCTGACAAACAACAAATTTTTTAAAGTATATCCCAGGCAATATTTGGAACATACCTCTACCTAGCAGTATTCATTGTTTGTATGAAATTCAAATTTATTGGAAAATGGACTAAAGGGGTCTTTGTAATAGAGCAAAAGAAAACTTGGCTGAATTGTGTTCTATTGTTTTAGGGGAAGCAGGACTTGTAAGAGATGAACTTGTGAGGTTTTAGCTGGAGGTGTCTCTAAGCAGAGCATCGAGCCTGGTTTCTCCTTGCTTCCTTCTGTTAAATATGACAAAGGAAATTGACTGAGAGCAAAAATAGAATCAGGATTTGCTGATTTGGAAAACTATCTGGATCGAAAATATTCGACACATTACAGGCCTTTGAAGGGGTCATGTATGTGACTCATGGACCCCCCACTGTCTCAAGAGAAGTGAAAAATAGAGATGGGGTTATCCAGGAAGGATCTCTGGACGGGCTGCTCATCTAATAGAAACCCACAATATTCTTGAGGGTTTTATATAACAAGGAAGGCTGCCAGCTTGTGCTAAGAAGTTAGACTCCAAGAACTCTACCTGCAGGAGACACGCTGACACGTTACTCAGTTGCAAAGGTGTTCTACCTTTCATGCAAAAGGAAGGGTGATTCAGGTACAAATCAGTGGAGTTTCATGGCCAGAGAAGGAGCCATGGTCCCAGTGTGTCCCCCCGTAAGGCACAGAGGATTCTTCGCAGACCTTGGAACCTAATGGATTTTTCCAAGTTGGGTTTCAATATTGTTACGATTAGTGATTCTTTCCTTCCTTCCCCCCCTTCTACTCTTTAAGTAGAGTGACTGTGACCATTTTCCAACATCCTATAATTATACTTTGGGATCACGGGACCTGCTCTCCAGGTCAGTGATGGAGAAGAAAGTTGCCCTGATGGGTCATACCAAGAGTAACACCCAGATGTTATTTTATAAATGAGATCTGGAACTTCTGGGTTTGGTTCTATTTAGATGAGATTTTTGAATTACATTGATGGAATAATGGGTTGAGAGTTTTGGGAATGTTGGGATTGGATGACCATATTTTGCTTGGTGGCTACCAGGGATTCTTAAACTGCGGCCCGCGGGTCACATGAAGTGGTGTGATTGTATTTGTTCCCGTTTTGTTTTTTTACTTCAAAATAAGATATGTGCAGTGTGCATAGGAATTTGTTCATAGTTTTTTTTTTTTTTTTTAAACTATAGTCTGGCCCTCCAATGGTCTGAGGGACAGTGAACTGACCCCTGTTTAAAAAGTTTGAGGACGCCTGAAGACAGTAGTACCCTAATCTCAGTATGCAGAATGTGTGAATATTTTGCCTTGTATGGCAAAAGGCACATTGTACTTGTGATTAAAATTAGCTACCTTGAAATAAGATTATCTTGGGTTATCCAGGCAGGCTCCTGCAATCAGAGGGGTGTTCATAACAAAAGATGTAAGGATGGAAACAGAAGTCAGAGTAGAGAAGATACTTGCTGTGGACTCTAAAAAGTTCAGGAGCCAAGGGCTGTAAGTGGCTTCTAGATAGAAACTCTGGCGTTACCAGGAGGCACACAGCTCTGCAGTTCCTCTTTGGACCTGTAAACTTTAGAACGAGAAGATAATAAATTGATGTTATTTTAAGCCACTGAATTGGTAATTGTTACAGCAGCAAGGGAAACTGATGCATTTGGCATCCTCTGTTTTAGCTGGCAATCCTAATTCTGGCAACTATCAGTTTTATTAGATACCTATTATGGAACAGAAGCTTTATATACTTTAGCACACTTAATGCTTTTAATAACATTATGAAGTGGTGACCATTTTACAGATAAGAAAAAATGAAGTTGAGAGCTGGGAGTAGCAGAATTCAATTTGAACTCAGGTTTGAGGGAAAGGAATCTAGCTTCATTTCTGCCCCCACTCTTCTCACCACCATTTATTTAGTATTATCTTTGAAGAATCTGTTTCTAGGGCAAAGTATACTCTTGATCCAGTGAGTTTGATGTCCCTTCTCCCTATGCTCATGGAATATCTGATCAATTCCCAACCAAAGGATGTTCCAATATAAACGGATGAGCTTTTGAATAAATAAATGTTCCACTGCAGTCAAAATGAGCATTCAGAAGACTATACTTGTAGCTCAAATTCACATGTTTCAATGCCAAAATGTTCTGGCCTGCTCTGCAAGTAAAGAAAAGGATCCAAACCATATAAATTTAAGCAAATGAGCCAAAACAATTAGTTTCCTTAGACGATTAAATAAGATAGTAAGCCAAAAATGCTCTCCAATCAAGTTGGTGGAGAAGCAAGCACACTGTCTTTATTAGAAGTTTCCTTTCAGATTTTTACTTGAGCTAATGAGCATCTTAATAGCTGGGGGGAGGAGGGGACAACACAAACGCCGAAGACTCAGACCTCTGCCAGCAAGAGCTGCTGTGTAACTGGGGATGGGCAGCTGCTTATATTGCTTTTCTTCATTTTTAGACTGAAGTAGCTCCACCACCCTCTCTCCCTATGCCTCACCCATCCTCTACTATCCTGGAAGTGCTGTTTTTGGAAGAGAATCCCACAGAGAGCTTCCAGCAGACATAAGATATTATCCAGTTGTGTAAGTGCCAGTTGACCAGCAAAGAGCATCTGGCAGCACAGCTGGAGGAACGTCACATGCAAGCTGGGAGGGCCAGGAATGGCTGTCTGGGTAGCAAGGGGGAAGGGCCATGGCAGACCCTTTGCCTGGGTCCTTCCATCATATTAGTTAATTGTGTTATGCCCAGATCACGATGTCCCCAAAGACCACCAGGGAGCCAATCCTGATGCAAAAGCAAAAAAGCCTTTTACTGCTAGCTTGGGCTCCCGGGGGCTCTGCTGCAACAGATCCAAGCTAGGAGCCCTGAGCTCTGAAGCAAGGGATTTTTATAATGCTGCACAGCAAGTGGGGTGTATACAACTTGAACAAAGGGACTGCTTCTGGATTGGCTGCCATTGGGCCTGCCATATGGCCTGATCCAGAGGGCAGTTCCTGATTAGGGGTCAGTGACTCATGATTTCGAGGAAATGCCTGCTTTTACAGGAAAGTGAAACTTTCAAAACAAAATGGCTGAGAAAACGAAACTTAACTCCTAAGATGGCATCATTCATCCAAGATGGTGTCAGTCTGGTTCTCTCATTCCCCCTCTGCTTGTGAATTCAAGGGCTCAATCATGGGCCCAGCACCAGTGCCATTTCATGTTCTGACAAGGGCCGATATAGGCTTTTGAGAACTAACAGTTGTACAGCTCCTATACGTTCTTGCACAAATGTAATGAGCCTGTTAATAATGCAGGGACCTATGGTTAGGAGCAGGAGTAATATTATCAGGGGTCCAGCCAGGGCTGATATCAGTGTTGTCAACCAGGGGGACCAATTAAAAAGGGTCTCATACCATCTCTGATTATTTTCTTTTTCTAATTTGTGCTTGCACAGGCTTTCTCACACAAGGGCCATTGATTCTTTTACTACGCCTGAATGATCAGCGTAGAAACAGCATTCTTCTCCTAAGGCTGTACACAGTCCTCCTTGTTGGAGAAATAATAGGTCCAGTCCCCTCTGGTTCTGCAAAACCACTTTGGAAAGGGAAGTTAAGGATTCTTGGAGGAGAGTAATAGATTTTTCTAATTCCTTTATATCCAGATCAATCGTGTCCCAGAGGGCACCATAGTTCTTATCTTGGAGGACCAGGGCAGACACTCTAGTCCCAGCCCCAGCTATACCTAACCCCAGCAAGGCGGCAATGGTGAGAGCAGTGATTACCTACTGCTTTCTACGTGGGGCTAGGTTTAAGGTGTCTGAGAATTTCTGAATGCTACTCTCTTCATGATAAATTATTTTTGGTATCAGCTGAACTAGGACACAGTAGTCATTGTTCTGATCTAAGATCCCCATATGTATGCATGGGGCCAAAACCCATTGAGCAGGCCCACCAGGCATTGCTCGAGGGTATCAGATACCCGGTCCCATTACAAGGGACGGTGACATTACATAGGTGCTAGTGAGAAACGGGCACCATCCCAATCCACAAGCCTTTCCCTACTACTGTCTGGATGGTGAGACTAGGGTGGCTCTGATGCCATTGGCAGGCTGTCACTTCCCCAGAAATATATTGTCCTAGGGTGGCAACAGCTTCATAATGAGGGGGTTTTACACTAAGACAGAGCCAGCAGGCTGATGTCATATCTGGCCTGGTCAAATTTTATACCTGATACGTGCTCGTGAGCAGTTCCCATGTAGGGTCCAGGTATCTGAATTGATTTCTACTGGAATTGGGTGGTAGAGAAGATATAGGGGTTTGAGTTATTGATTTTGGGAATACCTGGGGGCTTTCCAGGTAGGGGAGAATACTATTGGGTTCAACTCAGGTTGGTTTATCAGGAACTGGGCTATATTCTACTTTTATCTTAATCAACCAACCTTTGTCATATAAAGCATGCCAAGTTCCTGCACCGCACCAGTCAGGGCTATATAGACGGAGTCCCCAAATTTTCCAAAATTCCCAAGTGGTGAGGTGGTTTCTCCCCAGGCTAGTGAACTGAATGCGCACTGGGTCACATACTCTTATTTCCCCAAGAACCCCCATTTGGTGGCAATTATCTCTGCCAATTGTATTTGACCAAGGATCGGGGCTTCTCTTTACCTTGATTAAATCTGGGGTGTTTGGCAGTGACCACCAGATCTGCCCTGTGGAGACACAGCTCCAATGTTGACAGAAAAAATGGCCCTTCCCTTGGCATTTATCCACTTAGTGGCCTGGACATACATAGTATGAGCTGTGTCGGGGATTCCAAGTGCTCTGTGACAGACCTACTATCTGGTCCAGATTAACATACAGATCTGGGTACCAAGTGTTCTTAGGGTGTATGCCCCAGGTTGAATTTAACAGTGTCCAGTCTGTGGACCAGACGAGGGTACTTTTGAACCCACGGATGGGTCCTCCATAGACTTGCCAGGTAACATTATAAGGTTGATGTGGATTTGGGTAAGGAAAGGCACGTAAGGGGGTACATACAAGTAATACAATCAGCAGAGTGCAGGTGGGGAGCACTTCAGTTTGAGTTTTAAAGGATTGTCTCCGTCCCACTGGATTTTCCATTGTGGAACGAAGTCTTCTTGAATAGCAAATGGGCCTGCTAGCTTGACGTGGGTGTGGTGTACCCAGGAGGCAATGCCGTCTACTTTGACAGCAGTGGATGTCACCAGGATCACGACATAGGGGCCTTTCCATCGGGGTTCCAGAGTCTTTCGGTGATGTCTTTTCACGTATACCCAATCACCAGGCCGGAACTTGTGGGGTTCAGGTACAGGACCAGCCTTATAAGTAGCTCGCAGGCGGTTCCAATTTTCTTTTTGTACCTGCTGGTAACATCAAAGGGAGAGGAGGAAATTTTCATCACTAAATCCATGTGAGTGTTGGGAATAATGGGGGGTCATCTCCCATAAAGTATTTCATAAGGAGTAAGCCCAAACTTATAAGGATAATTTCTCACCTGATACAAAACAAAGGGAAGGAGAGTCACCCAGTCTCCGCCAGACTCAAGAGTTAATTTGGTTAAGGTCTTTTTTAGGGTTCTATTGATTCTTTCTACCTGACACGAGCTCTGGGGCCTGTAAGCACAATGTAATTTCCAGGTTGTTCCCAGGGCCGTAGCTACCCGCTGTGTTACCTGAGACATGAAGGCAGGGCTGTTGACTGAGCTGATCGGGGCTGGCAACCCATACCTGGGGAGAATGTTCTCTAGCAATTTCTTGGCCACCATCTGAGAGGTCTCATGCTTCATGGGGAATGCTTCAATCCACCCGGAAAAGGTATCTATAAAAACTAAAAGGTATTTATATCCATATTGTCCTGGTTTGACTTCTGTGAAATCCACTTCCCAATATGCACCGGGGTTGTCTCCTCGTTCCTGGGTTCCTTGGGCAGCAGTTCCCGACCTGCCATTAGTGAGCTGGCAGGCCTTACAGGCCCTGACGACTTGGTCTACTTTGGTATCTAGTCGCTCTATTTTGATCTTTGCATGATGGACCAGGTATTTTAATTTTCTGTTGCCCATGTGGGTGGCTTGGTGCATACACCAAAGCACTTCCATCCCTAGTTGTGTTGGGAGGATGGTTTGGCCATCTGCGGTATGCCACCAGCCGTTGTATTTTGCTGGGCAATGTGCTTGAGGGATGGTGTGGAGCCAGGCCAAGTCTTCTGGGGGGAATACCATGGTTTCTCTGGCAACACTGGTGCTCCTGGATCTGGTAGGTTGAGGGCCAGCTCCTGGTTCACACTGAGGGCCACATTCTTGGCTACCTCGTCTGCACAGCGGTTGCCCCTGGCCACTAGGGAATTCCCCTTCTGGTGACCTGGGCAGTGGATAATGGTAGCTTCTTCGGTAACCAGATGGCCGTCAGGAGGTCCAGTATCTCTTGCTTGTTCTTTATCATTTTTCCTTCTGCCGTCAACAACCCCCTTTCTCGGTAGATGGCACCATGAACGTGGGCCATGGCAAACGCCTAACGGCTGTCTGTATAGATATTAACTGTCTTTCCTTTTCCCAGAACTAAGGCCTTAGTGAGGGTGATAAGTTCTGCCCATTGGGCAGAAGTACCACTTGGGACGGGCTTGGCCCACAATGTTTCTGTTACTGAAACCACTGCTGCCCCTGCATACCTGTGTCCATCTCTCATGAAGCTACTGCTGTCCATGAACCATGTTTCCTCAGCATCAGGCAGGCTAATCAGTCAGGTCTTGACAAAGGCTGTGAACTTGTACTAGTATGCCCTGGCAGTGATGTTGCGGCACCTCTGCATCTGGGTTGGGTAAGAGAGTGTCAGGATTCAGGGCTGCACTGGGTAGAAACCAAATCCTCAGTGGATTCAGAAGCAGGCCTTGATAATGAGTCAGCTATGTGTTACTCATCCACTGGTCTGGGGGCTGCTTTAAGACTCCTTCAATATTGTGGGGAGTTGTTATCAATAATTCTTGTCCCAGGGTAAGTTTATCTGCATCCTTCATCAACAGGGCAGTGGCTGCTATAATGCGCAAACAAGGGGGCTATCCTGAGGCTACTGGGTCTAGTCTTTTGGATAGGTAGGCAATAAGACCAGTCCAGGGTCCCAAAGTTTGGGTTAATACTCCCTTGGCCACCCCTTTATGTTCATCCACATATAGATGGGGAGGCTTAGTGCAGGAGAGGTCAACAGGGCAGTCTTGAGGTTTCTAAATGCTTGGTCCCTGTCTGCTGACCACTGGAAGGGCTGTCCCTCTTTGGTGGCTTCATAAAGGGGCTTGGCAATTTTGGCAAACCCTGGCACCCACAGTCTGCAAAATGTGACTGTTCCCAAAAATTCACGCACCTTCCTGGGAGTAGTGGGAGTTGGAATTCCGAGTACGGTTTGTTTTCTGGCTTCACTCAGCCACCTCTGACCATCTTTAAGCACATATCCTAAATAAATTACAGTTTGTTGACAAAACTGGGCTTTCTTTGCTGACGCCCAGTATCCTGGGTCTCCCAGGGTGATGAGCAGATCCCGTGTTCCTTGTAGGCAATCTTATTCGGCAGCAGCTTCTATTAATATGTCATCTGCATATTGGAGAAGGGTCAAGTCAGGGTGTGACTTATGGAACTCACCTAAGTCAGCATGGAGGGCCTCATCAAAAATAGTCGGCAAGTTCTTGAAGCCTTGTGGTATGCAAGTTCAGGTTAGCTGTCCACTGATGCCCTCCTCCAGGTTGCTCCACTTAAAGGCGAACATAGCCTGACTTTGTGGAGCTAGAGGCAGACTGAAGAAGGCATCTTTTAAATCTAAAACAGTATACCACGTTTGAGTTGGGGCCAAGGCACTTAGGAGAGTATACAGGTTAGGTACGGTTGGATGAATGTTCATTACCCGCTTATTGATCTCTCATAAGTCCTGTACTGGATGATAGTCATTTGTGAGGGGTTTCTTGATAGGCAAGAAGAGAGTATTCCATGCTGATTGGCAAGGGAGGAGGCATCTGATGTGTGGGGTTGTCTGAGTCTGTCCAATATTTACATTCAGAGGTGCCTTGTCAGGGCGAACCACTAAAATGCCAACGAAGCACACAGCACACAACAAAGTAAGGACACAGGGGACTGATGGTCTGCGGAGACAAAACTGAAAGTAAGCTGACAGTCTCTGACTGTGCTGCGGGAGCGACCCACTATGCCCAGGCAAAATAACTACAAAGGAATCCATGTCCACACCATGTCCTGGGGATTCCACGTTCCAGTTTGGTGAGGTTGGGACTCCCCTATAAGAGGAGGCTGGGATGTCTCTGTGGCACTCCTGGTCTGTGGCACTCCTGGTCTGCAGCCTCCAGTGTGTCCACCTTGACTTCACACCAACCACACCTTTTATAGACTTTCAATATCAAAAGTAGCCAAGATAGACAACACAAACACCACTTAATGGCTCTTCAGGTCGGGGGTCCTCAGGAGGTCTTGGGGATCCTGGATGAGCCCCCAAATGTTATGCCCCGATCACAAAGTCCCCAAAGACCACCAGGGAGCTGATCGGTGGTCTTTTATTGCAAACTCGAGCTTGGGCTCCTGGGGGTTCCGCTGCAATGGATCCAAGCCAGGAGCCCTGAGCTCTGAAGAAAGGGATTTTTATCATGCTGCACAGCAAGTGGGACGTATACAACTTGGACAAAGGGACTGCTTCTGGATTGGCTGCCATTGGGCCTACCATATGGCCTGATCCAGAGGGCAGTTCCTGATTGGGGGCCGGTGACTCATGATTTTGGGGAAATGCCTGTTTTTACAGGAAAGTGAAACTTTCAAAACAAAATGACGGAGAAAATGAAACTTAACTCCTAAGATGGCATCATTCATCCAAGATGTCAGTCTGGTTCTCTGAATTGTAAACAGCACTGTGCACAGTTCTTGGGGGATTCCATGTTCAGTGCATGCTAGTAATGGCTACTCTTTGCTATGTTGTTACTATATCAGGATCATTCTCCAGCGTGTGGTCACTGAATGTCCCAGGGTCAGGGCCAAGGCTGAGTTTTGAGCATCCGTGGGAAGCTATGAGTCTGGGTTCATGTGCTGAGTGATTAGGAAGACATGGTTTTGTTTGAAACAACAGAGCTCTCTCCCTGGGGACATCCAGTGAAGGAGGGAGGAGAAATTTGCAGCTAGAAGGTACGGTTCCCTGTTCTTTGAAAAATTGACCTCCAGGTCACAGACCATCAGGATAACCCCTCTGAGGATGTGCACAAGTCCTTTTGACTTTTACCTGGGAACAATTAGTGAGACCAGAAAATGTTAACATTTTCATGCAAGACAAGTAATTAAGAGAACCACTGCAGACCTACAGGCTCTGGGTTCAGGTCCCAAAGTTCTATCATTTATTCACTGGGTGACTTTGGGCTCTGTGCCTCAATTTTCTCACCTGTAAAGTGAGGATTGTCATAACACCTGCATCACTGTTGTGATTGGTAACACTACCAGCTACAGTGACAGAGGTCACAATACATAGAGAGAAATTGGGTGAGTTCCCTGACGTCCTTACTCCTGGAACTCTAACAGGCATGTGCTGTTATTCTCGTGGGACAAAGGAGGTTAAGAATTTGCTCAGAGTCACACAATTAGAGACGGGAAGGTCAGGGCTCAGATCTCTTCAGGTCGACCTCTGGGCCCACCTTCATCACTGCCCTTGCCTTCCCCCAGTAAAATGTCAGCTCCTCTTCTTCCACTCTCTCTCCTGTTATCTCAAGGTGAGCCAGGATTCCTTTCTATTAAGTTAAAATGACACTTTGTTAACTGAGAATAGTACATTCTAGACGCATCCTGAGGCTCAATGCAGAACACAGAAGCAGCAACGTCACAAAGTCAGCCTGGCTCTTCCCCTGAGCGCCCCCTAGTGTCAGCTGTCTAAGAGGAAGGGCATGTGGGCTGTGGCTCAGCCGCGCCATCTCCACCAGCAGGCACAACTTTTCTGGAGGGAAAGTGGTGAGGTCATCCTTGTCTCCCTGCTTCCCCCAGCAGAGGTCTTGCTGGCAATGAGCACAGTCTTTCTTGAGATCTCCTTGGAGGGTCCTGAAGCTAAGTGAGGTGAAGATGGGGGCCACCATGTCCCTTTGCTGTGGCTGCATTGTAAAGTTTTACAGTGTGATGCCTCTAGGTTTCTTAAAGTGAAGAGCATCCTTTTCTAGCCTTGGGCATCATACGGTTTGGTTGTGAATTTCGCATTTAAGCAGCTCAGATCTCAGCTTAAAATTTATTTCTGACAACTCTGGAGGCTAGCCGTCCCAGGCTGAGGTGTGGGCAGTGCTGGTTTCCCCTACAGTCTCTCTCTGGCTTGTAGACAGCCCTTCTGCCTGTGTCTCTGTGGTGTCTCCCCAGGGTGCAGCTCTGTCCTAATCTCTTCTTAATGGGACATCAGTCATATCAGATTGGGGCCCACACATGTGACCTTTTCAATGGCCCTGTCTCTAAACATGGTCACATTCTAAGGTACTGGGGGATCAGAGGTCAACATGTAAATTTTTGGAGGACACAATTCAGCCCACAAGAGGCACATATTAATAAACTCAGTAGCTGCTAATTATTGAATGTGCCAGGTCTATACTTAGCACTTTTCAGATATTGTCACAGTTAATCCTCAAATTAACTCTCAACTTATTTTTAGGACTAGCTGCCCTGCTAGGCCCACAGCAGGAGGATAGTCCCTCGCTTTCTGGGCCTCTGTACTTGTGAAGAGACTGATCCCTATGTGTGCAGTGATAAGTTGTCACAGAGCTAAGCTGCCCTTTTCCTGCTCCACTGGGTGTGTTTGGCCCCCGGCCATGCTGTGGCTTCAGGACTCCAGGTTCCCTGTCCTATTTTGCCCCAACCCTGGCTGTGCTTGCACCCTGCTGGGCAGGAGCAGTTTCTCCTTCAGTGCTTGCCTGGAGGAATGGAACTCAGCTTGCTGAGCATAGCTATGCCTTTGTTTTTTTTGTTTTTTTGTTTTTTTTTCCTTTGCTTGCCTGCTTTTCTGTCACCAGATCGCTCAGGGAGCAGTGATGCTCTTAATTAAGCTGAGATCTGAGGTGCTTAAAATGCAAAATTCACAGGCAAGTTGGCTGATGCCCAAGGCTGGAAAAAGGAGCTCTTAACTTTCAGAACCCTGCATGCGTCATACACCTCAAAAACTTCTCCTTTCTGATATGGCAAGCCCACAGGACCCAAGAATGAGCTCCACCTGAGGTTAGGGGCGCACAGAAGCTCTCTGCATCTCCCGCATGCCAGCTATGACCCAGGGCTGTGTCCCGCAGTGAGGAACGGGCCCAAGTGGCCTCCTGCGTCCCTCCCACCACTGTGTAAGGGTCGTTCCTCTCAGGAGAGGACAAGCCAGTGAGCTTATGAAGGAATCCTCAGGCTAGAAGCCTGGCGCTTAGAAAGGCTGAGGGCGTGAAGTCCCAGACACAGACCCAGAAATTTTGTACATTCATGAAGGGAGGTTGCAGCTGACCTGGGGAAGCCTGAGAATTCCCTGTCTCCCCTTCTTCAGTCCTGCAAATGCCATAGGGGTGTTTTCTGAATTATCTGTATCTAGACCAGTGATTTGCAACTGGTGTGCCATGAAAAATTTTAAAGATCATTAATTAAATTATTTTCAATAGAAATTCAAATAACAATAAGTTTATGTATTCTTTTTTACTATTTTTTTTTGATCAACATAACTTAAGTGTGCCCCAGAAGTTTAACTACAGGTTCAAGTGTGCCATGAGATAAAAAAGGTTGAGAAACACTGGTTTAGACTCTCCGGAGCTCACACATTCATGCTCATCGGGTGTCGATGAACTCCTAGCCCCTCTTTAGTCTTCCTGAAATGATGACCCTTGGTTGGGATCCAAAACAGAGTTTCCAAGTCTTGTGAGGGCTGTAGGAGGGTGGGGTAGGAATTGTGGGAGGAAACTCCAGTTACCCCTCAACTTTCTATCTTGTTCTCACTTACACCTAGTCAAACTGGATTTCTCATGGCATCTGCGTCAATGTAAGGTGTTTTTGTACTTACTGAAGGTGCACCTGCTGGCTGGGCCAACAATGGATATTAGGGAAAAAAAGGCACCCACTTTGGGTAGCCCGCGGAGGAAATGGTGCCCCTTCTGACAGTGTCCTGGCCAGCCTGCCTTTCAGAGAAGAGTTGTTCTCTCAAAGCCACTTGGACTGGGTGCCTTGTGCAGGGCACACCTGCATGGTATTGAAGGCTGCCCGGCTGTCGGCCTGAGCACAGAGGGACGTCCCCTGAGTGCCTTTCCTCCATTCTGCCCTGTCAGAGTCCTGGATTCCCCAGTGGTGTGCGCTCACCTTCTCTTTTTATCCAACCCAACTGAAAGCCTCTTGTGTTCCTCATCACCAGAGCCCAAATCTACGCTTGGTCATTTTGAAAGTCCTGGTCCCTGGGTGACTTGTCTGCTAGCTGAGTGATTAGAGGTGATGGCAGTGTGGGCTGTATGCATGTTTTGCCTCCGGAGCCTAACTATGAGACCAGGAGCACACCAGGCCCTGCACCTTGGTGACAGCACTCATGTGCCGGGCATGTGTGCCACTCGTCCTTCTTTGGACAGACGGGACACCAAGGGACTGCCAGTCTGCACAGCGTCAGCCCTAAGTTCTAGTGGTTTACCCTCAGGCAGTTGGATGCCAAGGCACCGTCTCACACCAGCTGCTGCTGTCCTCCCAGGCTGTGGGGCCTGGTCCCTTCACTCCTCTCCTCCAAATCTGTTTGCAGCAGATGCTGCCTGGTAAAGAAGCACTTCCCCCATTAACACTGTTTCCTGAATAGAAAGGACTTCTTGTTCCCACTGCTGTGGCTATATGCCCCTGTACTGGGAACACTGCCAACCTGGAGCACCGTGAGGCACCAAAGGTGTGTGCCTCATGGGCCTTCCTCGGCCTCACAGCTGGCAGCGGCTTCTCCTTTTGCCAGTCTGGGGCCTTTCCTTAATCTTCATTGACAACTCATCTCTGTCTGTCTCATCTCAGGTCTGTCCTTTCAGGGTGCTTGCATTTTAAACCGGGGACTCGTCCTGAGTGGAGGAGGTTATAATCACTTAAGGAGAGGTGATGTTCTATCGGCACTTTCCAAAACTAGGGTGCCTCCATTCTCCAGGCGAGGCCCACTTTTCAATACTTTAAAATAAGTGGTGAAGTGGAAATTTCAGGACACTCAGAGATCTAGAAGCCAGCCAGGTTTCACTGCTGACATCTTGTTTCCTGTGCAGACAGTTCACCCTGTTCTTGCTGATTTGTGTACCTTTTGGGGTTCTGTTGTTTGTGCAACATCTTCCTTTTCTCAGTCAAGTCAACCCTCCAGGTGCTGGGTCAGGGGGGTGAGGAGGTTCTGCCTGGGAGTGGCCACTTGTTCACTGTCCTTTGGATCTCTCTTTTCATACGTCTCTGAGGTGGATTCTGCTGGCCAAAAGGACAATGTCCTGACCTTCTCATTTTCCATTTGACTGTGGATGTACTCTGCTCTTCAGAAACATGTTAAGTAGCAGGCTGGCCCAATTTTGAACTGAGATTTCTCAGAGATAATTTACAAGCATTTTCCTTTCTTCTTTTTGCAGTGATGTGAAGTTTGTCATTTTGAAGTCAATGGTTTAACCAAGTCTTGATGAGCTTCACTTGGCTTAAAAACAGCACTTAGGAGTCACTAATTATTATTTCTATCTTTTTTTCCCCCTCCAAGCAAGAGCAATAATTCACTAAATGCTTTAGTTATTAAGAGGGGAGAGAAGATTATAAAGACAGAAATTCAATTATGTGCCTCCTAAAATGAGCAGAGTTTTTGATTTGGAAGGTTGCCTCTGCCAAACATTCTTTATTTAACAATTTATCCATATTTTTGTTTATTAAATTGAAAATCTACAATATGCTACATCATATAGTACAAGCTTCTATAAGAAAGATGGAGACAAAGTGTTTTTTTCTCTCAGGGAGCTTGTTCTTTGCACGAAAGACTTAAGTGGTCTCAGCGCCTGGGCTTCTGCGTCCTTAGCGGTACCAGGGGATAATAGGGAGCCTCCAGGGTGGGTCTCCAGCCAGATATGTTGATGGGCAGAGCACTCAGGACACTGCCCGGCACCTATCAGGAGTTATGTAACTGTCAGGACAGTGCCCAGCACCTATTAATCAGGTGTCATGTGACTGTTTGAACAAAACAGATAAAGGATGTAACAGTGATAAGGATGTTGACTGGGATTGTGCATATAAACAGGGCTATAAGTAAAGAGCTGCTGAAGCCTGGAACCTGGAAGATTTAGATGTGGAGAGAGTGATGTTGGAAACAGCTTCACTGGGGAGTTGAGACGCCATCTGGGTCTTGAAGGGGGAGTCAGAGTTAAGCATTTAGAGCAGTGATTTTCCAGCGGTGTGCCATGGCACACTGGGGTGCTGCTAGAGGACCTTAGGTGTGCTCCGAAAATTTTTAAGGATCATTAAATTATTTTCAAAAGAAGTTCCAACCTCAGTAAGTATATGCTTTTTAAAAAAACTTTTTAAAAATCAACATAATTTAAGGGTGACATGAAAGTTTAACCATAGGTTCAAGTGTGCTGTGAGATTAAAAAAGTTGAGGAGGGCAGAGCATGATGGTGGACAGGATGGACATGTAGCCCACCTCTCCCAAGCCATCAGGTGAGAGGAAAAGGGGTCTGGACCTTCCCCATGTGTGGATTATTGGTGTGGACAGACAGCTTGAGATGCTCAGTGAACTGGCGGATTGCTATATATGAGGAGTAATTTAAAATCACAGACTCTGTTGTAGAGATTCTTCCCTGCTTGCCCATGCCGGCCAGCAGGTCCCTCCCTTACGAAGGACAGCAGCTTGCAAATGCTGACAAAACCCAACTGACAAATATTTATTTCTGAACTAAGGAGGCATCCGAAAGGAGAGCCAGTCAAAACCACGGGGAGCTGGGCAACCTGTTGGACAATTGAAGGGAAGGGATCCTGCCTGGGAAACAGACATTTTGA
>CAUYPK010070261.1:0-15054 GCA_963574355.1 Loris lydekkerianus
CCACGGTGACTGGGAAAATGCCAGGAAGGCTATGTTGAATATTGGGATGAAAATGTGTCAAATGGTTTATGAAGCTAGTATATGATGCCCCATGATCATATCAATGTACACAGCTATGATTTAATTAAAAAAAAATAAAAATAGAAAAAAAAAAAAAAAAGGAAAGTATCCCAGGAATAGAAGAAAAAGTATCCAATGTACTCAGCCCTACTATGAAGCTAAACTATAGCTTTCACATGAAGGCTATAACCCAACTATACCTCAAGACTATGAGGAAAAGACCAAGGAATGGGAAGGGAGGGGGGAGGTTTGGGTGGAGGGAGGATGATGGGTTGGGCCACATCTATGGTACATATTTTTATCTATAATAAAAAAAAAAAATAATTTAAAAATTAAAAAAAAAAATGACTAGGAGAACTCTGATTTAAGGACAGCAATAAAAATGGAAAAAGGAAACAATTTCACTCACTTTTTTAATATCACATTCATCAAGGTGATTCTGAATAAACTGAACACTGGCTGAAAAGTCAGCAGAATTGAATTCATAGGGAATGTTCCATCCTAAGGGACCAAATTTTCGTCGCTCCTTAAAAACAGCAAAGAAAAGCAAGTATTGAGTAGGTTTTAAAAATCACATGTAGCTGATTCTGTTTTTATCATGAGCAAAATAAATTATAGTAAAGTTAAGGCCATGTTATATACTCTATATGCTATACATGCAGAATAATATATACAATTTTGGATATCACTTAACAATGGAGTTACATTTTGAAAAATGTGTCATTAGTTGATTTTGTTGTTGTACAAACATCATAGAGTGTACTTACACAAACCTAGATGATACAGCCTACTGCACACATAGGCTACATGGTATAGCCTATTCCTCCTAGCCTACAAACCTTTATGGCATGTTACCGTACTGAATACTGCAGGAAATTCTGAGTTTCTGTGTATCTAAACATGGAAAAGGACAGCAAAAATAAGGGGTGGGACGTCCACCTTATACACAGTTGTCATTGTCAGAAACACTGTTATACAGCACAGAAGTGTGTTTACCATTAGAAAGTGCACTCCATGGCTCTATAACCAAATGGTTTATAAAAATGAATCTCCAAATATTTACCAAGTTTGAGTTCTTGGGTTTAAAAGAAAAAGTTTAGGTGTTCACTGACAACTCAGAAAATACAGTGGGGGCTTGATAAATGTCCGCTAAGTGAATTGCTAATCTAAATCAGACTCTTGAAAGTTGGGAATGTCAGTTGTGAGGGTTTGGATTTTTCAAGTGGATAACATTTTAAAAATTTTTTCCAGGAAGAGCAGATGCAGCTGCCTTTATTGGGGGTCATGGGCCAGCTGACTTCAATCAAAAGCCACATATTTGATCTTGAAGTCACCATCAGCTGCCATGTAGTTGATGGCCTCCAGGTTGAGGCGGTTAGGGAACTTGAATGTGTAACCATCTGGCAGCTTGACAGTCAGGTCTGCCTGGTCAAAGCTGATGCAGACCTCCACAACACTTCCAGGCTGGAAGGGAAAGGCAGCCTCCTGCTGCTCAGCTCCCCAGGCCCTGCCGTCCTTGCTGTTGCACACGATAGTATTGGCATCCCCATGGGCATCGAAGCAGGGGTTGAAATGCAGGCACAGGTTGTTGCTGTCTTTGCCCAGGTTCAGCACAAAGCTCTTGGCGTCGGCGGCCACCTTGCCCCATACTCTGAGGAACTCCCCAGGTTTGAGATTCGGGTTGCCGGCGACCAGACCACAAGCCATGATTGAAGCAGGAGGATGTTCAGGGACCAGTGCACCAGCCGTCTGAAGATCCCACCCCTCAAGTGGATAACTTAACCACACAACAGCATTTAGACTCCCTGCTAGCTTTACTTTGTAATTATGCCATTCAGATTTTGAAAATCAAGAATTTCTGTTGTACACATGGACATATCTGTCTTGAAACTGTCACACAACTCTCATTTGTTTCTATTTAGTTGAATTGGGCCTACCAGACTCCTATTAAGTGTTTATAAGTGCCATATTATCAATAAATAATCAAACTGGACTCCAAGCAAATAGTTCAATTGCTTTGATATTCTGCAGACTGTGTTAAAGGTATGTAAGTGTTAGAACTCATATCTCCAGGCATTGACTATCCAGCAAACCACAGAGAGGAGGCTGATGTTGTCTGGCCAGCAGCTTTCCTGATCTCCACACATGATCAGGCTCTAAGGAAGGAGGGTCCAGGCATTTATTAAGACTAGCTCCTCAGCCCCTTGGCCCCTAAGGTGAGGACCATATGGAGAGTAGAATCCCTACACAGGTGCAACAATGCTTAATTCTGCTTCTCTAACTCTAAATATACACTGCCTTTTCTTTCTCTTTTCTGTCCTCCCCAATCCAACACACACACACACACACACACACACACACACCCATGTATGCAGGCTCTGCTGTTTTCACAAGCCATTTTAGTCCTTCTCACAGAAGCTGTTCCATGTTTCGGATCTGGAATAATCCTACCATGTAAAGTAATCTCAATAAATTTTTGGACAAGTTCATGGACAAGTCAGAGAAGAAGAAATTCAGAGTGCAAAGCTTTTAATTACTCATTTTCAGGCCATGCTTTTAAAGTATTAAATAAACCATTAACATTAATTTAGGTCCACAGGAAATCAGACTCTGGGTGTCTAGAAGATCAGACTTGGGGCAAAAAAAAAAAAAAAAAGAACTCTTAAAAATGTAAAGTATTACCATTACTTCTAGACCTGTACTTTTTTAGGTTAGATTGTCTGGCATTAGAGATTTTCACGTGACTCATGTCACGTCCCTCAGTTGAGGTGATGAAGGGCAGACAATCAGCCCAGGAAGAGCTGGCCAGATTCCTTCTCCCAGGAATTTGGTCTGAGGGTTCAGAATTGCTATGTGGAGTTTATATGCACACTAGGAAAACCTGGAAACTCAGGAGCTGTGAAGTGCCATCTCCCACTGAACAGGGGGCACAACCCTGACGGAAGGAGAGCCTGAGTGGTCCCAGGTGCAATAATGGGTCTTACGGTCATTTGTGTCTCCAGATGCTTCTGCCTCCTGGGCCCAGCATCCATGTTGCCTTGTTGGTCTTTTTAGTTGTTTCATGTTGAAATATTTGGTCCTATAACCAGATTTTGAGGCTTGACAGTAAAAAACATGTCTTCTAATTTTATCTGCCCTTGTGCACTGGCACCTTGGGAAAAGAACCACTGTTGCCTGACAAAACATGGGTGGGTTACTTCCCTCTGGCACACCATCAGAAGGAAAGGAAATGTCCCCTCGCCCTCTAGGAAGTCCATTGCAAGGCTGATTCTGCATTTTGAAATTTCTGGAGGGAGCCCAGAAACATCAAGGTGAGCCTCTTCCAGGTTATTCCAGGAGCAAAAGTGGGTCAAGAGAGTCTCTGGGATAGTAATATGAAAATGCACACTGCTAACACTTGAGTCCCTAGAATTTCTTCCATCTTGAGGACTTTGAAGAATGCTAATACTTATTAGTGAAATATGAAGGTTTTTCCATTTGGGGGAAGGAGAATCAAAATCTACACTATTAGTTTTACCTATGTGTTTTACTTAATTTTTAAAACTTGATGTTCAATTAGACAGAGGATTGAATGAAAAATTCTTTTCCATTACTGAAGGTGCTTAAATTGGCTCTATGGTAATACTCCCATTTAGGCACACTGAGCAACTGCAATTTAGTTGCTCTTTAAAATGTGAGCTCTGAAAATTGCCCCAATGCTGAGATTTGCTTCACATTTTTCTTACTACCAATTTTCATTTAAAACATTTACTTTTTAAGTTGGTTCACTAACATCATAAACTGATTAGCTCATCTTGGAAAAGATGAAATCTCGGAAGGTGTCTTTTCTTTTACAAAAGAAGTAATTTCACCTTCCTGCTATTTTTTATTACCTTGGAATACTATCAAAATAGACCGAAATCACTGGAACTTAAGAAGTCATTTGGAAGCTCAAAAGCAAAAGGTGTTGCTCAATTTATTTAGAATATTAAATTGTTTCATTCCCATTAGTATTCCTGAAACCATGGGATGAGTCCTATGTAGTACAATAGGAAAATGTTGAAAGAGATGTATTTTTAAGAAGTTGAGAAAATAAGACTTAAATCCAAGAAGAGGACAATGTGAGGGTGTGTATAATTTAACTGTTGAAATGTAACATGCAATAAACCTGAAGATGTTTCATTAGAGCTCTCTAGGAAGAATGAAACTGAAGCTAGTCTGTAAGAAGAGGAGAGAAAAGTCTTCCAGGCTCAGCAAAGGCTCTGAGCAAGAGAGGAACACAAAGCTTGTGATTGGTGGAGCAGGAAGCTACAGGTGGAAGGGTCCGCAGCGGGAGACAGGCCAGCTCCGGCGAGCAGCACCAGGTGCTCGGGCATGGAACGCAGACAGAGTTGAATGTTAAAACTTCACTCAACAGAAGGGAATTATTATAATTGTTAAGTTGGACAGTGATGATGTTAGGAAAAGCAGTCTACTCCCTACTTAATTTGACCGATACAAATAGCTCCTTTTTATTTCAAAGAATATATAAAGCACAGAACTACTAGTGAAATATGGAAAACTTGGAAATAGGAAAAACTCCTTAGAACACTAATGAAAAGTTGATCAATGGAGTCAACATTTTAATGATGTCAGAGCTATGTCCAATTTTGTGTTACGTGAACTACCTTAGCAATTCCCATAGCCCATGCTGAATCTCTTCACTTGCAAATCTTCAGAGCAAGACAACTGGCGTTAACTAGCTCCAATAACTGCAGCTGATATGAATTGAAAAATAAATTCCACACTAGACCATATAAGGGAAATGTAATGGGTAAAAATAATAAAAATAGAACTACCAGGAAATAGAGGGCAGAGTGTGAAAGATAAATTTGTGTTATATTATCGTAATTATTTGAAGACATTTAAACTGAGAATTTTTTAATCCTGTCTCTCCAAATACAGCAAGAACTTCACATACACTATTAAATTTGAAAGGAATGTTTGTTAAGGCTCAAACTTGAGAAAGAAAACAAATTGTAGGAAAGTAAACACTTTTCTTAATGAAGGAGTATCAAATGCGGAATTCTCTGGGTCCTATTGATACAGCCATTTTTATTGAATATATAAATTATTTTTAAAGGCCTTGATAAAATTTCCAAGTCTGCAACTGCTATAGCAGGCCCTCGAGATCCTAATCAATAACTAGCAAACAAACAAAACCTCAGAGTTATGTAAAAACTGTTAGCTGTTAGAAAAGTCAGAAATGTGAGCCTCAATGTGGGCAAACTAAGGTGATGGGGAGAAAAATCCCCAAGCATGAAATGAAGGTCAAATGGCTGAAGATTCCTCCCTTATGGAGGCTGTTTGGCCATCAATCTCAATTCTCACTGCATATTAGAATCCCTTGAAATTTTTTTTTAAAAAATACCTTCTTCCTCTGCTCCTCCCAGAGGTTCTGACCAAAGAGGCCCGGTCTGTCACCCAAACAGTGGCTGACAATTATTGATTAAGACATTTGCTCAGTCTAACACACCACTCAAAGAGCACTACATTGACCACCAAACAGGAAAAAAAACCTCAGACAACGCAGTTCTGACCTTCTGCAGGAGGTGCAGGAAGGGATACCTGTGTTACTATGGAGGACTCAATGAATCAATTAACAAGTCAGGTTTTTGGCTCTTATGTTCAATACTACAGAGATAAAAGAAACCTAAGTCACCATCTAATTCACCACGTTCCTTCCTATAATAGCTGTGTCTCAGACTTTCACGGGCATACAGATCACTCAGGCATCTCATTACAAGGAAGACCCTGACTCAGCTCACCTGGCGTGGAACCTGGGTTTCATCTCTCACAAACTCACCCGTGATGTGCCGATGTTGCTGGCCCAGGAAAGCAGTCTCTAAAGAATTCTGGACTTTTCTATCATGCTGGCTTTATCCTAACCAAGCTCAAAAATGGAAAAAGGATTTAGGCAATAGCACAGTAAAATTCTGTGATATTACTGAAATATATATCTAAAATTTCCATGAGCTTCCTGAAATATCACAGTAAACATTTCTGAAATTGGTGAAAAATGAAGAAAGGAAACGATGCTTAAATTACCTCCACTTGCTGTATTGTATTGTCAGAGAGCAGGATGACAGGACGGTGGAAATGAGAAAAATCTTGAAAGATCACCCTCGTCAGCCTGTCACTGCACAGAGGCCCTGAGAGGAGCACAACTTGGTCAAAGCTCGCCCGGATAACTGACTTCACCTCACCTACTAAAGTCCTGACTCTCACTGAAGTGCTATTTCTAGCACACTACTATTTGATTTTAAGAAGATAGTCAACTTTTTTTTTTTCACAGACATGCTATTATTAGCTTCATGGCCCTAGCAGAGGAAATATCTTTTCTCTGTTTTAACCCAAACACATCATGTTATGCACAAGCACATTTTAGCCTCAGAATTGGACGACAGTGCTGTTCTTCTTCTCCTGTTCAGCACTTGATAATGGTCACTAATAAATCCAGGCACTGCATTAACCATATGGAAAATACCCCTAATCATCTCTCAACGATAAGCACAGTGGAAGAGTTGAATCATCTCTACTAGGAACTGAATCATAAAAACTATTATTCATGAATTGGGAATTAAATAACAGAGTTAAAACAATATTTGTATTAGAGCACACGATAAGGGCTAGCAAAACCAACACTTCCTAGATGAGAATGTATAAAATAGGCTTCAGTGACTTGAAAGCTGTCATTTACAATCTAAAGGCCACAATGGAACTTAGTTAAAAGAACCACCCACAGAGAATTTACTCTGATTTGAAGTCTCTCTGGGTTGGGAGGCAGACAAATCCCGCGGTCTCCCTGTTGGTCAGCGTGGAATCTAGCAAAGTGGGAAGGAGGAAGAGCCAGGGCTGAATATACCCAGTGTCTTCCGGGAAAAGCACCCAGCTCCCCCTGTCCTTGGGCAGGGCGCAGAGAGGCGAGGGGAAGCTCTGCACGCCATTGTGAACAGCTCAAAGCACAACTCGGGGACCTGCCTACTGCTTCATTTTGTCCTTCACCCTGGCTCTAGGGAGGGAAGAAATATAAAGGAGCACTTTCAAATTCTCTGTGAAATCAGGGGTGGATCAAGTACATTGAAATCACACAGCTTTCAAATGCAGAACAAAACAATAACACAAATTTTTATGCTTGGTTACCATAAAAGTATTAAATTACTACAGAAGTGCTTAGACCGTAAAAAGCAAAGGGCAACCAGCCTTAGAAAGACAGCTAGTTAGTCCTGGGCACTTCTCCTCCTCCAAAGCCACCGTCACTTTTACTACCGTACAATAAAAAGGATCAAAAACATACATAAATCAGAGCCAGGCAGCCCCAGAGCTACCACACGGGAAGTGTACTTAACCTTGTTGAGTCTTAATTTCCTCATCTTTGAGATGGTGATAATCCTACCTTGAAATGTGGTTGTTAGTATTCCATACACGGTGCACATAAAACTCCTGGCCAGCACAGGCACTTTCAAAAACGAGCTTCTATGTACATAATCCGTTGGCTCATCCTGCAAATATTTACCGAGCTCTGGCATTGTCCTGGCTGCTGGTGACAGTGGGAGGCCCAAGCAATTACAGACAGACAGGCTTGGCCCTGAAGAAGCTGACATTCCAGTGGCCAAGGCAGGGGCAGGGGTGGGGCATGAAATACGTAAACTAGTGTACATGAGCCCCGCAGGGAGGGTGCTGCGAGGGGAGAGGAAACAGGGCCTCCCCCAAACCCTCTGCAGTGAGGCCACGTCACAGCATCAGCCATCCCTCTACAGGTACAAGCTGCTTTCCAATGTTACCTGCACAGTGGAGTGTAAAAATGCTACTGTGTAAAGCATCGGCTTCCACATGGGCAAATTACTGATGTCCAGAAGGTCTTGATTAATTCCGGCAAATGTTCTTTTCAAACCTGCGCGTACACCTTGGGGTGGCTCATTAGTGAACTTGAGGGAAGTCTGTCACAAAAATGAAACAGTTAAAAAAGAAATAAATAAATAAAGCAAACAGGTGTTTTATTTCTATAAATGACTCAAAAAGAATAAAGCAGAAATTACAGTACATTGCACTAAGGTGGAACGCCCCTTATCTGAAAAGCTTGGGACCAGAAGTGTTTCCGATTTCAGATTTTCTTCAGATTTGGGAATATTAATGTTACACTTACCAGATGAACATCCCAAATTTAAAAATCTGAAATTCAGATTTTGATTTTCAAATTTAGGATGCTCAACCAGTACATCAGACAACAATATGCTTATAACACACAAAATGAGGGCTAAAATTCAGCCCTGTGTAAATTGTCTACATTGACTAGAGCTGAAACCCAATATACTAGTACCGAGTCTTAGAATTCTTTTGTGGAAATATTTACTATGGTCTCATCTTGATGTTTATAGTCAAGATTTTGGGATTATAGTACAAGATTTTGCAGTGCGGACGCTATTGCACCAAAAAGTCCTCTTTGTGTTCCCATCTCTCAATAATTGCAAATGTGCCATCTTTATTCATGTAACTCTCGATGAAAAGACACTTATTTCATAGTAACAAACCTGAAGCAATGTAATTGGAAATCGGTCATGAGGCTCGGTAGTTATCCACACTCGGAAAGAATCATCATTGGCTTCAGTGGTACTGAGCGTCTCCAGTAATTCGTCCATGAATTCCAGGCCAAGATGACAATTTTGTAGCAATACCCAACCACCCTGTATCCAAAAATGAGTTCAAATTTATTTCCTGTAACTTTTTTACTATGATTCTAATAGAATAAAACACAAATGAAAAAAAAAACCTTTGCTTAGAATATGTGAATACTCTGTTTTAAGCAATTTTTAAAAAACTACATGTCAAATACGATCATTTCTTCTGCTATTGGTACAAGCTGATTACCTGGAATCAAGTGGGCTCAAACCTACTGTATTCTGCCACCCCTGGTTCAGAAAGGAACAGGAACCAAAGCTGGAAGGCAGACTTGCGAACGTACAGTGTGTGCACCATCTACTGGTCAGAACGGGTATTTTGGAATCAGTGACTTAAATCGTCCAGCTTAGGGTAAATCCAAGACTGGCTCCTCGTCATTCAGTTACAGAGAAAGATGCACACTGTCTCGTGAAAGTTGGAGACAATACATTCGGTGACATTTGATACCATAAAGCTAAACCCTCTTCTTTATCATCACTCTTCCCACACACTCCTGAAACCATATAACTTATTAAGTATTATCTAAATAAATGCTTGTTAAAACTACCTTTAACAATGTAAGTCACATAGGCATTGCTGCCCTACAAGAACATAGTTTCTTAACCAGAAAACACTTTAATGTTTTATTCCCTTATAGAGGAATCAGCTAAATAAACTATAAAATAGTGAGCTAAGTAGATATATAATAAGACATATCGTGCCTTCAACTTTGAGAGAAAACAGGACCCAGATTCGCTTATATAGCAAGGGGAATGTGTTGCTTTACATAACTGGGGTGTTCAGAGGAAGATGAAATTCAGGATTAGTCTGTATCATCATAGACCCAGTGACTCTCTTGTTCCCTATTCTGCATTTCAAAATGTCAGCTTGATCCTAAACCTGGTGTCTCTCAAGGTGGCAGCATGGCTACACCTGTCCATGTGGTTTTATTTCGCACAGTGATGCCATTATTGTCAATAATTATCCCACTTTGAGAAACAGAACATGGGAGATATAAAAACTCATATCCCAAAGAAGGTTAATGGGGATACAGTGTTCGAATTTAAAAATTTCTCACTCATTGAAATTATTTAAGGCCTAAAGTTAAACTGTCAAATCACTCAGTAGAGTGAAACACTTGATCTGTGTAAAAAATAATTCTATATAATTGCTTCAATATATATAAATTAAATATATTATTGAATTTAATTAAGTGATAAAGATTAAGGCTTAGGGCATTTGGAAATTAATGACTAGCTTAAAAATTTGATGACCCAAGCAGAGTTTTAGCCTATTAACCCTCTTTGGTCATTAATTCCCAGGGAAAAGCTGCACCAAAGTTTATACAGACATTATAAGATTCAAAAGCTTAAACATAAACCAAGATCTTATTTTATTTGTATAAATGGTGCAATTTCTTATTATAGCTGAAATGGCTATCAATAGAGCATTGCTAGAAAATGAACGTCCCATGTATTTATTAGGTGTGATGGGAAATATTTCTTAACATTCCATTCAGCCTGCAATTTTCAACAAAAACCATTATCAATATTTAAACATATTTCTTATTTGCCTGAAACTATCCATTAAAGAAAAATGAAAGCCTGCCTTTAACCAAAAATTGAAATTTAACTGTCTCAATCTGTCACTTCCTAAGTGCTACCTATTAATATCGACCATGAAATTCCGAGACTGCTAGGCTGCAATCTCTGGAGCTAGAAGGTGTCTCTTCCAAATTATAAAACAAACAAACAAAAAAAAACTAGTGAAAACAACATAGTGCATATACTACAGAAAACAGAACAAGCTTCTCATAGGAATGTCAGGAGGAAACTAGATGGAGGTTTAAAATTCACAGTAATCAAAGATTCACCGTACCGTGTATACCTGAACAAACACGTGAAATGAGACTGAGCATCCCAGGGGGAACGCGCCGCCCATCACTGCATCTCAGCAGTAAGGCTACAATGGGAGCCACTGTCTCTGTCACATACCTGCTGCATTGACATCTGAATCAGCTTCCTGGCATGTACTTCTTGTCCTTGCCCCATGGAGATAGTTCTACATTCTGTAACACAGAAGGTTCTCAATGATAAAACAAAAATGTTATAGCAGGATTAAGATGAAAATTAATTTCTGAATGGCTACTTCCTGCCTCTCTGCATCGCATCTAAGAAGGAACCTTTTTGTTCAGACAGGCCTGGCCTTTGGTTGTAGCCATCAGAGAAATGCATGGAGCAGAGGCCGTGGGGCGCCACCTGGAAAGGTGGGAGGCAGAAAGAGAGCAAAAGGCTTTTAGAGAGTCTGGGGTGCTCTGGAGATAACAAGGAGCGCGACTGACTGACGTGGGAGAGGCGGCGACAATTCTGTCCTAGGTATTTACAGGGATCGAGGATCTGTGAATTGTGCTATTATGTTTTGATTAGAATCCTTTGGTGTTTTAGCAGATGCCTTGGTAAAGATCTAATTTTCTGATTTCTTCTCAACATCAGGCTCACAGTATTTTCTGCCTATTGGTCTATTTTGGTTTTGTTTGCCTGTTTGACAATTTTTCTGAGCTGGAACTCAAAGCAGCTCAGCTATATTCAGGGGCAGCATAAGACCCAGTTTTCAGCTGCTTTTCACCTTGGAACTAAACGTAGAGACCTCTCCAGGATAAGTGTCACAATTCCTGGGAGAATACACCATTTAGGGCCATTTGTCCCAGGCAGAGGACCACACTTGTGCCCTACCATAATGAATGCACTAAACTGAAGTCTGAGAATCATGTTTGTGAAGCTGCAATTGGAAATTGACTTTGTTAATTGATTTTGTTAATAACTGTAAACCTTGTGGTCTCCGATTTTCTTGAGTTTTTAGAGGCATGATCTCTGCATGGGGAAGGGAGGTCAGTGGAGACCTTGTGAACCAGTGTATGATTTGGGGGACTGCTGGTGGAGACTACAAGGGCCGGAAGACTTCATGGGGTGTGGAGGGAAGTATGTCCGGAACCTGAGAAGTTGTCAAGATGCCACCATTTAGATGGCAGCACGTGGTTAACGGCTAGATACTCTGAGAAGGTCTGCAGGGTGCACCATCAGGGGTTATTCATGGACTCAAGGTTACAATAAGAAACTGCAATGGGCACTCCTGACAGAGATGTCAGAGCACTACGCAGAGAATCAGAAATTGCCAGAGGCCAACAGTCTGTAAGCAAAGCTCGAGTTTCCCACCAAAGCTCCCATGAATCTCTCCAGCTCTTCAGGGGAACCAAGCACCCAAGAAGAATCCTACCTGACCTATGTAAAAGAAGAGAAGGGACATGGGACTTGACTGGGAGGAGCCTCTGGATCCTGCAGAGATACTGAGCTCCTCTTACTTTGGAAGAACACACAATATTCTATAGGTCTATGGGAGAAGGTCTGAAAGGCTCAGAAAGTATGAACACGAGTGTGAGCCAACGCCTCTCAAACACACATTCTAAAAGGAAGCACTGGGTTTTGCTCAGGTGGCAACGAGCCTGAGTTTGTTATGTTGAGCTAGGTAATGGCTCAAGACATACCTGGATACTGACCACTTCTCAACATCTCCACTTTCATTCTCCTGGCCTAAGTGACCCCATCTCTTGCCTGGATTCTTGCAACAGCCTCCTAACAGGTGACACCCCTCACCCCCACTCTTGTCCTCTGTTAGCCCTTCTCCTGCCCTGTTAGCTCTTCTCCCTTCAGCAGCCAGAGGCATCCTGTCAACTCCAAATCAAATCATATCCACCATCTGCTCAGAGCCCCCCAATGGCTGCACATTGCCTGCAAAGGCAAAATCCAAAATGCAATCCAAAGTTCTCACCTACAGTCTATAAGGCCCTACCCAACCGGCCCCCACCACAAACACAGACACACACACACCCCTTTCCTTATCTCAGCACTTTCCCTGCCCCACACATTCACTTTTCTCCAGGCACAGCCCAGCCTCTTTGCTGTCCCCTCCACCTACAACGCATTTCCTTCAGAGCTCCACTGATGGGCTCCCTTCACAGCTCAGGGCTTTCTCCACTTATCAAAACAGCACACCTGACCGTCCTATTTGAAACAGCACACCTCCCTCTCACTCTGCCCTTTGCCCTGTTTCTTCTTTGCATATTATGTACTCTCTTGATTACTGATTATAGCCTATTACTGATTCTATGCCCAGAATAGAAAGTCAGCTCCGCAAAAGAAGGGACTTTGAACGGGTGGTCTACCAGATCCAAACTAGACAGTGTGTAAAACTCAATAGATGCTCAAAAAATATTTTCTTAAACCTTTTAAATTGAGATATAATTCACATATCATAATATTTACCCTTTTAAGGTATACGATTCAATGTTTTAAAATATATTCATAAAGTTATGTAACCATCACTATTATCTAATTCCATTTCATCAAGCCCAAAAGAAACCCCGCCCCCATCAGCAGTCACTCCCCATGGCCCACTCCCATCCCAGCAACCTTCAATCTATTTTATATCTCCATTCTAGACATTTCCTATAAATGGAATCATACAATATGTGTCCTTTTGTGTTTTTCTTCTTTTATTTAACATAACCTTTTCCAGGTCCACTGATACTATAACATTATCACTCATTCCTTTTTAAGGCTCAGTAAAGGTTCATTGGTGTATGGATACATCACATTTTGTTTATCGATTCCATCAGTCTACTAACATTTGGGTTGTTTTCACTTTTTGACTAGTATGAACTATGTTGATACAAATACTTATGTACAAGGTTTGCAGTGAACATATATCTTTAATTTTCTTGGGTATATACTTAGAAATGGATTTCCTGGATAATATGGTAACTCTAACTTTTTGAGATGCTACCTGTTTCTCAAAGCAGCTGCATCATTTTATATTCCACCAACAACATACAAATGTTCTAATTTTCCCACATCTTTACCAACACTTGGTATGACCCCTCTTTTTAATTATAGCCATCTTAGTAGGAGTACAGTAGTATCTCATTCTGGCTTTGATTTGAATTTCTCCAACAACTAATGATGTTGAGTATCTTTTCATGTGCTATGGCCATTTATAAACCTTCTTTAAACAAATGTCTACTCAAATTCTTTGCCTATTTGTAAATTGGGTAATTTGACTCTGTTATCACATTGTAAGCATTCTTTATGCATTCTGAATACGAGAGCCTTATTATAACATGATCTGAAAATGTTTGCTCCCATGTTGTAGGTTATCCTTTGATGGTGCTCTTTGAAGCACAGATTTTGAATTTTGATAAAGTTTTATATATCTATTTTTTCTTTTGTTGATTATGTTTATGCTTGTCTAGAAAACCATTGCCTAATTCAAGGTCACAGAGATTCACTTTCATGTTTTCCTCTAAGAGTGTTATGGTTTTAATCTTTACATTTGTGTCTCTGATTCATTTTCAATTAATTTTTTGGCATAGTGTGATGTAAAGACCAAACTTCATTTTTTGCAAATGAAAATCAGGTTTTTTAGCACCACTTATTGAAAAGTCTGTTCTTTTCCACATTGAATAGCCTTGGAACCTTATTAAAAAAAAAAACTGACCATATATGTGAGGGTTTACGTCTGGACTCTTGATTTTATTACATTGAAATATAAATCTTTATGACAGTAGCATGCTGACTTCATTACTGTAGCTTTGTAGGAAGTTTTAAAATCAGGAAGTATGAGTCCTACATCTGTGGTCTTCCTTTTCAAGATTGTTTTGGTTAGTCTGAGTCCCACATGTTTCCATACAAATTTTAGGATAAGCTTGTCAATTTCCACAAAGAAAAGGCCGTTGGGATTTTGACAGGGATTAAGTTAAATCTGTTAATCAATCAGAAGAGTATTGCTATCATATCAAAGTAGTCTCATCCAGAAGTGTGGGATGTTTTCCCAATAATTTACGGTTTTTTTAATGTAGTTTATTTATATTTATTGTTAAATCATAGCTATGTACATTAGTACAATCAAGGGGTACAATGTGCTGCTTTCATATACAATCTGAAGTATTCTCATCAAACTGTTCAGCGTAGCCTTCATGGCATTTTTTCAGTTACTGTATGTAGGCATTTGTATTCTGCATTTAGTAAGTTTTGCCTGTACCCATTCTAAGATGCACCATAGATGTGGCTCCACCCATTACCCTCCCTCCACCAAAACCTCCCCCCTCCCTTCCCCTTCCTTGGTCCTTTCCCCATAGTCTTGTGCTATTGTTGGGCTATAGCCTTCATGTGAAAGCTATAGTTTAGCTTCATAGTAGAGCTGAGTACATTGGATACTTTTTCTTCCATTCCTGAGATACTTTGCTAAGAAGAATATGTTCCAGCT
>CAUYPK010070263.1:0-12972 GCA_963574355.1 Loris lydekkerianus
GAGTACATTGGATACTTTTTCTTCCATTCCTGGGATACTTTGCTAAGGAGAATATGTTCCAGCTCCATCCATGTAAACATGAAAGAGGTAAAGTCTCCATCTTTCTTTAAGGCTGCATAGTATTCCATGTTATACATGTACCATAATTTGCTAGTCCATTCATGGGTCGATGGGCACTTGGGCTTCTTCCATGACTTAGCAATTATGAATTGGGCTGCAATAAACATTCTGGTACAGATGTCTTTGTTATATTGTGACTTTTGGTCTTCCCCTCAAGCAGAATCTTAAAGACTATAGGGTAGCACTAGAAGCTCCAGGGCAGATCCTTGGTCCTAGAAGTTCAAGCCTTGGGGGCAGAGCTGCAGGCCAGGATGCTGCAGAAGCTTCATTGCCAGAGATACAGCCTGGAGGCAAGGCAGGACCTGTGTGGGTGGGGATGGGGGGTTAGATGTAGCACCAGAACTGCAGAAATGGAGCTACATGTACAGGGAGTGGCTGCAGTGTTTTTTTGTTTGTTTGTTTTAAACAGTTTTATTTCTTTGGATTTTTTTTTTTTTGGGGGGGGGGCTGGTTTGAACCTGCTACCTCTAGCACATGGGGTCGGCGCCCCACTCCTTTGAGCCAGAGGCGCCACCTTTCTTTGGATTTTTAAAGGCATAAAAATTCTTAATGTAACATTCCTTATGGAGTAATAATTTATTGGTGTCACTTGGGAGTGAATTCATATCCAAATTGTTGCTCTTTTTTGTCTTACATACAATGGTTTCCTCACGTGTGTGGAATTTTAGCTTGTGGTCATATGTTGAAGAAGACTATTTTTTCTCCTTCAGAATTCTCTCCCTCCACACCGTCTACTTGATTTGGTTGCTTCTACCTAGGCTGGTGGGTTCCCACTCCAAGATTGGGCCAGCTGATATCTCCTTTTTTGGTTATGCTGCATCTAGTCTCTGAGGCAGCAGGTAGGTTAGCCCAGGTTCCAGAGGGCTCTACCTGTACCTTCCAGGCTCTCTAGATGCATAAAGTCACATAGACTTTATGTGACCTGTGGCCCCAGGTCAATATTGTAGCTTTTTCAGCCTCTCTGTGGTGAGAGAGCATTCCACCTGCA
This sequence comes from Loris lydekkerianus, assembly GCA_963574355.1. Lineage (NCBI taxonomy): Eukaryota > Metazoa > Chordata > Mammalia > Primates > Lorisidae > Loris > Loris lydekkerianus. The sequence continues at coordinate 1,109 of CAUYPK010070263.1, forward strand.
CTACTAGGTTAGTCGGCAGGCTTATCCTTTGTTCCCTTAAGTAGGATGCTTTTAGTCCTTGTTATTCCGTAGAAACTCCCGGCCACCTTTACCACTTTTGGATATAAACAGGTACCTTACTTTTCAAGTCTTCAGAGAGATCTTGTCTTTTAATGTATTGTTTTAAACATTTTTTTCTTTGATTGCTATCTGTTTGCAGATGTCAGGTGAAGGGCTTAAAGTCTGTGACCTTTAGCTGTTTTCTTAGTCTCTGTTATTAAAGCATATGACTAGCCAAAGATTCAGGTAAACTAGACTTAAGAGTACATGAAGAGGAATAGTGGGAAATATAGCTGGAAAAGTAATTTGGGGCTAAATCATGGATGATTTTGAATGTTAATGCCAATGAATTAGAAATGGGAAGTGGTTGAAGTTTTGGTAGCATTATCTTGAGAGATTAGTGAGACCCTATTGTAGATAGGGCTGGAGAAGCAGAGAAAACAAACAAGGAACCAGGAGGACAATGTTCAGTCAGGCCGGAGCAAGGCCAGAGCCAGGGTAGACATGGTAGATAGGAATTGATGACAAGGTTGGGAATATTACTGTAATAGGTTTAACAAGACCTGCTTCCTGTTATGGGAATATTACTGTAATAGGTTTAACAAGACCTGCTTCCTGTTATATTGAATTTAGCGTCAAAGTAAAGGGAAATACCAAAAGAGATTTAGAGCCCTGTGATTGGGAAGATTACTGGGTTATCTATCAGCAGGAATTGAGAAATCAGGAAAAAAAACAGGACATGGTGAATTTAAGTGGCTGTGCCTTTCGTTGAGTCCTAAAATGCTTAGTCCTTTCATGGGCATACAGGAATGATGATTAATTTACAGATACTAACTTCACCCTGAGCCTGGTGCCAAGCACTTCATTATTTAATTCCTTTCATTCTCAGGTAGCCTTTTGAATTAGACTCCATATGGGCACCTTTTGAATTGATAAAATTGAGGCTTATAAGGGTTAAGTAATTTACTCACAGTTAACACAAGCTGATACATCACAGAGCCACAAGTTATACCCAAGTCTTTTTTTTTTTTTTTTTTAAACAAATTTTTCATTTTAGAATAGGTTTAGGTTTATAAAAAAGTTGCAAAGGCAGTAGAGTCTCTGTGTACCTCTCACCCACATTCCACTATTGTTAACATCTTAGATCATTGTGATAAATTTGTCACAACTAAGGAACCAACATTTCATTTAGGCCTTTTTTTTTTTTTTTCTTTTGACTCCAGAGGCCGCAGTTTTAATCCCTGCACTGTCTTTATTTGGTTTGGCTTGCAGGTGAGCTGGAAATCATTTTAATGGGGAAAGTCCTTTCTTTTTCCTGTCCTTCCACTTCTTCCTCTTGCTTGCAAGAGGGAAAATGTGTTCAGCAGGCTTCTCCATATGTGAAATCAGTTTCACTTACTTCCTTGGTAGGATGTAGGAAAAAAAAGTAGATCTTACCCTGTAGAAGAGGTTAATGGAATAGGACACTATATGAAGATTATGTTGCAACTAGAAATTCACCAACACAACAGAAAGCCTATAGTGTAATGCAACCATCTTTTGTTAATTTTAAAATTTAACCAATGATGGTTCATCTTGAGAAATGAAAAGACATTCAGACATTTACTAGTAGTAAATATACCATTTAAAAATTGCTTGATATAATTGTAACAGAATTTTCCCTTAAGGACCAGAACAGGAAATTAATTATAAATTAGAATGGCAAAATGTCATTAAACAGAAACTTCTTTATTTTCAAAAGTAATATGAATGGAATGGCTTCTTCCATAAAAGTCAGCAATAATATGGAAACTTGAAGAACAAATTAAATCTTGTGCTCTTAAAAATGTTGTCTGGTGAGTAAATTGAATAGAACTAGCAACAAAATTTTTTTTTCTTTATTTTTGGTTTTTGTTCAGACATAGTCCTCGTCTGAAAGATTTTGTTCCCTCATAAAAATGTCACAGTTTTATTAATCATGTTGTGTATATAAAGCACTGGATGAAATCCTGTTTTCTGTATTTCTGTGACCTCTAGCTCTAGAAACACAGTTCATTTGTGTAAAAATACAGAGTGAATCGCTTCTTGTATCATCACAATGGCCCTGTAGATATTCGTGATTTCACTGGCTGCCGATTAGTTTCCCTGGAAAATTTTGTAAGGTAGTCTAGTGTCTTTGATTCTCAAATGCTCAGTTATTTACATATGCATAGTTTCTATCCTTACCATAAATTCAATTTCTGTTTTATTGGTTGAAAGAATTTTAGGTTTCTTAAGGTTTGGCCTATGTAGAAACACAAAATAATAGCATACGCTTTTTGAGTACCTACGAGGACTCAGTTAACATATTAAGCTCTGTCCATACTTTTATCCTTATCCTTCCAACAACCTTGCAAATGAGGCTTTCTTGTCCTCATTTTACAGGTGAGAAAAGGAGGTTGAAAGACGTGAAGGGACAAAGGGTGTCCAACTTTTTGGCTTTTCTGCACCACACTGGAAGAAGAAAAGTTGTCTTATATATTAAGTACACAAACACTAACAAAAGCTGGTGAGCAAAAAAAAAAGGTTTGTACATAATTTTCATGATCTCCACCACCACAGATAAGCAGAAAAGTTCCCACATAATCTGTAAGCAGGATGTGGGTTGTGGGTTAGACACCCCTTGTTAAAAGGACCCTCATCAGGTGGCTGAGCAGAAGTCCAAAGAGGCCCTGGAGTTACTGCAAGGTGGATATGAATTCATGAGGTGACCAAGCATTGTCTGTAAACCAATATAGTTCATAGTACAACATAGTGTTTTCCCCAAATATATGTAGATGGCATTGTTATTAGTAACAAGAGATACTAAAATTGTTTCAGAGTTGCTACAAGGTAGTGAAAAATGCCTTGTTAAAATAAAATTGGGTTAGGTCTGTGCTGAATTGCTCAAATCTAGTTAGTACAAACCAGTGACTAGAATCAGGCTTTGGAATCAAATATGTTAGAAATCTTTATTCCAACCAGGTGTGGTGGCTCATGCCTTTAATCCTAGTACTCTTGGAGGCTGAGGCGGGTGGATTGCTTGAGTTTAGGAGTTCAAGACCAGCCTGAACAAGAGCGAGGCCCTGTCTCTAAAAAATAGCTGGGTGTTGTGATGGGCACCTACAATCCCAGCTACTCGGGAGGCTGAGGCAAGAGAATCACTTGAGCCCAAGAGTTTGAGGTTGTTGTGAGCTGTGAGGCCCCGGCACCCTACTGAGGTCAATAAAGTGAAACTCTGTCTAAAAAAAAAAAAAAAAAAAAAAGAAAAGAAAAGCAATCTTTATTCTAACACTTGCTAGCAAGCCTAGGTTCCACATCTGAAAAATGGGGCTATGTAGCTAACACTTTTGGTTGTCTACCCAATGTTATTACCTACTTCTTGTTGGCAGAGCAAGGAGGGGCATGGCTCTCCTACACTTGTGTCTCAGTCCCAACTCTTATTGACTCCTGTTTGGCCTGAGCTAATCATAGTGGCTCAGATTCCCATTGCCAGTGATTGATTTAGGGATGGACATACGACCCAGTCCTGGATGATCTGATGTAACTGGGGAATTGGAGGGCTTGTGGAAAATGTTCTTTTCCTTTGACACTAGAAAGGAGAACTGACCTTCAGTGACAGATGTGAGACAACTTCTAGATCAGTGGTGAGCATCATTTTCTAGATGTTACTGTATGTGGTTGCAATGCCTGGCCTTCTTCAAACCCTCTCACCTCCATCCTGAAAAAGCAGCCAGTCAAGCCACTGAGGACTAGAGCCCAAACATGCCATCCCAGAGCTAACCAACCTCTCTTACCTTATTGTATCAGCTGATACACGTCCTTGTTATTTGGGAATTCTCAGTTAGTTCTCCTGTTCAGTTGCAGCTGAAACATCACGTAATAGCATTTGCTTTGTTGGAAAGTTCAAACGAGACTTTTGTCAAAGTTCCTAATGATACCTTGAACACTGGAAATAATAAAGCCCCAATAATAAATGTTAGCTCTGAGCTACCATAATAAGGTGATGTTTTCAGTTTTCTCAAGACCCTAACTCTGATATGAAATCTCCCCCATGAAATACCATTATTTCTTCTACATTCTCTAGTATTCAATAAAAATAGCACACGGATATATCAATTCTAGATCAATACAGAATGACATAAAACTTGTGTTCCCGGACTGCTGGGATATTGAGAAACACCTAAAACCTAATGTTTTGAGAAAGGACCATTCTTTTCTTCCCCTCAGACCAAAATACATTTGGCTCATTTCCCCCAAAAGTAATTAGTACTCCTATTTGGAGATAGAAAAAGGTCTCACCAACTGAAAATAAATTATCTTCTTCAAGCTGCCTTTGGAATACTGTAGGAAGTTTCCTCCCAAAGAATCTTCCTGTAGAGCAAATAAGATATTTACATATATTTGCCTGATCTGAAGCAAAAGCACTTGAACCCTGGAAGAAAGAAAACCTGCACTTGGTCAAAATCAAAATGCCCAAGATTAATGAAAGAGGCTTCCTTAAGAGAAATAAAGTAAGTTTCATTCTTCTTGGAAGAAGTCTTCAAAGATTTTAGAGCCAAACGCATATGGGAATGGGTATTGGTGTGGGCTCAAGATTTTTTAAAAAGACCTCAAAAAATGAGGATGTTTTGTCTCTATAGCTGACAAAAAAATCTGTGGCCAAGTAGGCAGAAACCTGAAAGCTGAAAAATTTGGAATCCCCTGGCTTCCCATCTCTGCCTAAGATCAAAGCCAGACAAGTAGGCAGAAACCTGAAAGCTGAAAAATTTGGAATCCCCTGTCTTCCCATCTCTGCTTAAGATCAAAGCGAGACACGCTATCCTTCCTTTCCCAGAGCTTGTTCGGAGGAGTCAGATCAGTTATCTTGCACAGCGTGCAAGGTGAGTGGCAGAGGGGCCACTGATCAACACTAGACTCAGCTGTCAGAACCTGCTCTGATGGATGTTCATTCAGAATACCCAGCCAGCCAGAGAAAGGCTTTTGGAAACAACAGAGTGATTGACATTCTTCAGTACTCATTTTCCAGCAAGGACAAATATTTGATTATATAATAAAGAAGATATGTCTACTGACACCCAAAGGTCTGACCTACAATGACAAATGTGCAACTTATTAAGCAAATTTCATGAAGCCTGCAATGCATACTAATCATTTTCTCAAGACATGTAGCTCTTTCCCACCAAGAGCCCTTTCCTCAATGGCTCCAGTTGGCAAAACTCATTCTCATGTGGACCTGTCGCTTTGTAAGCACACAAAGCTCTTCTGTGGGTTTTTTGAAATGTAAAATAAGTTTATCTGCTCTCATTTCCCTTTGCTGCCATGATTCCAGAGACCAGAGATAATTGTTTCAGCTCAAACCCATAATGCTAGTTTCTATTGGAGAAAAAAATAGAGAGAGAGCCTTCTGTGATGTACCTTGTGTATGCTGGCTCTGGGGTGAGTGCAGCTTTGTTTTCTTATTCAAGATGCACACCCTATGGAGAGATGTCTGGTGTTGATTTAAATGGGTCCAAAAAGTGTTCCTTGGTTCTGGAGCTCTCACCAACCTTGCCTCTGTATGTTATTGGACTTTCTCCTTTACCCGCAAAGCACCTGGGATGACTGACCATGGCAATGGTGACCAGAGTCCTTGCAGCCCTTCAAGTTAACTGGCATAGGTCATTTGTTTGCTGAAGAGGAATAGACACCCAAAGCATGTCAAATGTACAGCAGATGTGTATTTATGGTGAGAATTCATTCATAAGCAAATCCGTATTTTAAAAATTGTTAATGTAGGCTCGGTGCCTGTAGCTCAGCGGCTAGGTCACCAGCCACATACACTGGAGCTGGCAGGTTCGAATCCAGCCTGGGCCTGCCAAACAATGACAACTACAAGCAAAAAATAGCTGGGCATTGTGGCAGGCCCCTATAGTCCCAGCTACTTGGAAGTCAGAGGCAAGAGGATCGCTTAAGCACAAGAGTTTGAGGTTGCTGTGAGCTGTGATGCCACAGTACTCTACCCAGGGTGACATAGTGAGACTCTGTCTCAAAAAAAAAAAAATTGTTAATGTATATAAATGGTAAGTTAAACTTACAGGAAGATATATAATGAAAAACCCCTTTCCGGCTCTTATCCTCACTTGCCTACATCTCTACTTTCGAAGAAGAACATGTTACTTAGAGTCTATGCACACAGGTACTTGTGAATAAATACCCCTGATTTTACAAGTGGTAGTATATTATACCTGATGTTGTGTACCTTGCTTTTACATAAAAATATTTAAAACTAATATATGAACAACTGATTGCTTTCCTTTTTAAAAAGAATGCTTAAAAAGAGAAAATCTGAAAATCGTGAAAATCATATTTAAAAACAGATGAGTCATGTGTATGGGGTGGTTCTCTAACGATAATTTAGGAGTGAAGTGTAGGGTGACTTTCTGGTGGGGACAGCCTTCCTTACGCCCAGCAGGGGATGATGGCAAAGGAAGACAGAGCTATCACAGGTGTCCCCTGCTAGTCTTCCTCTCCTCCTTGCACCCCACCGTTTGTCCCTCCCTCCAGATCTTCTCTCTGTGCCTTTCCCAAACCACCCTGCCTGCTTCCCACCATGCCTGCTCCTTCTCTCCTTCCCTTCCTTCCTCGTGCCAATCAGTCCCTCTGTACTTTGCATCTGCCCTTTTCACCTCCATCCCTTCCACCAGGCCATCCTTCTGGATTCCCTGACTCCTATCCTTCCTGCCTTGGGGGTCCGTCTTCTTTAGTGGGGCTGGAAGAGCTGTCTGTGGTATTTGGGTTATGAAAAGCATGGCAAGGGTCACAGGGTGGGTCAAAGGCTGACCAGAGCTGGTAGTGGTGTGTAGGAGGCCCAGGCTCTGGAGTGAGGACTGTGTCCGACTGCCTTCTGCCTGCTCAGGGGCAAGTAGTGTCAGTCAGAGTTCAGAGAGGCAGAACCAGTAGGAGACACAGATGATTGATAGATAGTAAAGAATCGGTTTATGCAATTGTGGGGTCTGGGGAAGCATGTCCAAAGTTTATAGGTGTGGCCATTGGGAAGGAGAGAACACAGACAAGCTGGATGCACAAGTGCTCAGGCCAAGGCTGTTGTCCACAGACAACCATTGACTCAGGCCCACATAGGATGACCTCCCTAATTTAAAGTCAACAGATTAGGGACTTTTGTTTACATAAGTAAAAACCCTTCCCTGCAGTGCCTAGATTTGTGTTTCTTGCAGAACTGGTGGAAGCATGGGAACGCAACAGATGGCTGCCTTTTCCCTTCCATCCTCGGACTCTTGCAAAAGAATATATCTGCAAAAGAATATCTGGAGTCCATCTTCTCCAGAAACAGCCTAGAAAGGGAATTCTGGGGAGCACAGTTTAACTCAAACTAGTTGAGACAAAAAACCACAAATACCTCCCATGATGGTCAGCTGCTGGGCCAGTACCCCAGGCCTGGCCAGGCTGGGCTCGTCCTAGAGGCCTTGAACCTTTGCTGCCCAGTGGCCACCTCTGCAGGGTCCTTTACTGGTTGTCCTTAAGGAATGGCATAAGCAGAATAGAACATTCCAACGTGCCCTCTACCCTTCCTCACAGAGCTCCCCACCCTTCAGTGCAGCACTTCTAGGAGCACTTGTTGAACGTAAAGATACTCCCACTAAAACATAAGCCTTTTCTCCCATTTCTCTGTGGAATATATATGGAGGCTTTATATGAGTAACTTTGGGTGGACTTGTACTGAAAATCTGCCGTTTGCTCCTCCAGACCCTTCCTCATCCTTCTCCACCCTGTTCTGACCAGGGCTCTGGCAGGTTGATGCTATATCCACAGCTCTTCCTTGCGCTCTCTCTGCCTCCAATTCAGTTTGGCCAGTGGGCAGCTCTGGCAGGAGACAGGTGGGAAGAAGAGAATAGAGTCTAGGTGTTTAATTTCCCAGTTTGACCCCTGCAAGGTTGCCTTGGGCTGTCCATCTCCTTGACTAAAGGGAATTCTTGCTCCAAGGCAGCCTTCTGCATACGAGTTCTCATTAAACAAGGCCTGGTGAAGGAATGGGTTTTGTTGTTTTGTTTTCATTTCTATTTCCTTATGGACTGATTTCTGTTTATAGATTAGACTGATCACAGGCTTGGCTATCTCAGCAATGCCAAATTGTAATAAAGTTTCAAATATTTTATATTTTTATATTCTCATTGCGGACTGCCCATTTTTCATACCACAGCCAGTTTTCATACTGGGGCCAGTTCACAGGTGACAGTTTGAGGGGCAGGACTCTCCAGGACTCTTTGAGAGAGTCTTGGTACTCTTCCACTCACTTCTCAGAGCTCAGATGTGGTATCAGCTTAATCATTACCAGCCCTAGAGTTTCCACATTATTTGTTATGGTTTTGTCTATGCCTTTGTGCATAGAACCTTTGTAAATAAACCATTCTCAAGTTGTCCTATTGATTATTCTATGTTCCTATTACTGATGCTTTGTCTGAGCATGTGAAACAGTGTTTTTATCACCATTAGTACTGGATCACTTATGGTTTACCTCACAAATGATCCAGACACTCTGGACTGTTGATACCCCAGATGACAACGGTTTTTTGCAGATCTAAGTATTTTGTTAGTTCAACTTATTTCTCATTCAATATTTAGCTCATTAAAATTTAGATGTATTTTTCTTAACAGATGCAGCTGTCATTGAATTATTTAGATGGTAAACTCTGGAAAGCTGAGCCAATACAGTGAATATAGAGGATTCAAGAAATAGGACATTCTAATTTGAGTCTGATTTGGCCTCGATAGGATGGGTGCAAGACCCAAATGGCAGAGTCTTTCTCTAAGATTTTTATTTTACTTTTACTTTTATTTATTTTTTTGGCTGGGGCCAGGTTTGAACCCACCACCTCCGGTATATGGGGCAGGCGCCCTACTCCTTTGAGCCACAGGCGCCACCCTCTTTCTCTAAAATTTTACATGTATAGTTGTTGGAAGATCCTTTTCCATTAGCCAAATAATAAAAGCAATGTACTATTAGAATGAAATGTAGGGTCTCTCGGATGAAGAGAGAGAGGAGAGACAGAGAGAGGCCACCTTGATGGCATTATATGCTTAACATAAGCTGAGTTTGGTTGCTGTGTACCTTGTAACCAAAGGGTCTTGCCTCATACATTGCAAGGTAGGATAGGTTACATAGAGAGTTCTAGATCACACGGTTGAAATCAACTAATTGATCTAGGATTTAAACTTATATTCAATTGACTCCAAAATCAATGAATGATCTCTCTACTTTATCATTTCCTAACTACTGGGACACCAAGAAATTTAGAAACCCTCTAGAAATAGAAATCAAAGAGCAGTTGTGTACCTGGACTATCCTGCTCCTTGGCCCTCTGAGCTGATTCTCCAGTGGAGCCTCAGTATGGTGATTTTCTTCCTTCAGCCTCTGTCCCCTCTTCCCTTCCTAATCCCGGAGAACAGGAACCAGGCCCCAGGTCTTCTTTTAAAACTTCACTCTGAAAGAGAAGAAGACGAGCAACTACTTATGTTAAAATTGTATCTCTTCAAAGTAAAAGTATTAAACCAATGGACCAGGGGTCTCTAAATACCTTAAAGTGGGAGGAGACCCTCACTTATGGGATTTTTCCTTCAGTCTTTGGGTACATGAACACAGACAAGGTTCTGGGGTATCTTTAAATATTGAACTATTTCAGGGTCAGAAACATTCAATTAACTCCTGCCTTTCAGTAAGAGTTAGTTGTCAGGATTAAACTTCCTTTGTGAATTAAGGTTCAGGGAATCTTTTTGAACCATGACTCAGTTATAAATAAAAAGAAAACTAGGCTCAGTGCCTGTGGCTCAAGCAGCTAAGGTGCCAGTCACATACACCTGAGTTGGCAGGTTCGAATACAGCCCAGGCCTGCCAAACAACAGTGATGGCTACAACCAAAAAAAAAAAAGAAAAAAAAAAAAAAAAAAAAGTAGCCGGGCATTGTGGCAGGCACCTGTAATCCCAGCTACTTGGGAGGTGGAGGCAGGAGAATCACTTGAGCCCAGGAATTGGAGGTTGCTGTGAGCCACAGCACTCTGACCAGGGTGACAGCTTGAGGCTCTGTCTCAAAAAAAAAAAGAAAGAAAGTAAGTAAGAAAAAGAAAACTAGAAGAGGAATGGGCATGCTTGTTGTTTTAAGGAACTGCTCTTGTTTATTAGTGAGTGGCTGTAAAGAGCTGAAAGACCCCTAGACTCAAGTTTGGGGCTTTATTCCTTAGAGAAGATTTCCACATGGAAATGGTGATTCTCTCACCTCTTTGAGTTCTAAGCAATTAAATGGGTCAATCAAAAACAATAGATATAAGGTAATAGTTGCAAGTAGTATTTATACAGGATACTCAAACTGAGTTTTGGCATGTTCTCATTTAATGTTTTGCTCCCCTCTAGTGGAATTTTATATAGTGTACAATTCCGAATGTGGTATAGGATAGCAGATCCTAGGGAAAAAAGTGATTTAAAAATGTGTTTAAAAGGAACGTACTAGCTTGCATTCTCACCAGCAGTGCAGAAGTGTTCTCTTTTCTCCACATCCACGCCAACATCTGTAGTTTTGGGATTTTGTGATGTGGGCTACTCTTACTGGAGTTAGATGGTATCTCAAAGTGGTTTTGGTTTGCATTTCTCTGATGATTAAACATGATGAGCATTTTTTCATGTGTCTGTAGGCTGTGCACCTGTCTTCTTCAGAGAAGCTTCTGTTCATGTCTCTTGCCCACAGTGAAATGGGATCACTTGTTCTTTCCTTATTAATAATTTTGAGTTCTCTGTGGATTCTGGTTATTAGACCATTGTTGGAAATATAACCTGCAAAAATCCTCTCCCATTCTGAGGGCTGTATACTTGCTTTACTTACTGTGTTCTTGGCAGTGCAGAAGCTTTTTAGTTTGATCAGATCCCAGTAATGTATTTTTGGTGTTGCTTCAATTGCCCAGGAGGTCCTCCTCATAAAGTATTCTCCCAGGCCAATTTTTTTCAACTGTTTCCCCTGTACTCTCTTCAAGAACTTTTATAGTTTCATGTCTTAAGTTTAAGTCCTTTAACTAGTGAGAGTCAATTTTTGTTAGAGGAGAAAGGTGTGGGTCCAGTTTCAGTCTTCTACAAGTCACCAGCCAATTCACCCAACACAATTTGTTAAATAGGGGATCTTTCCCCCAATTTATATTTTTGATGGGCTTATTGACGATCAAATGACAATAAGTGTCTGGGTTCATCTCTTGGTTTTCAATTGTGTTCCATACATCTACCTCTCTATTTTTGTGCCAGTACCATGCTATTTTGATCACTATAGCTTTATAGTATAGTCTGAAGTCTGGTAGCATGATTCCTCCTGATTTGTTTTCATTTCTGAGTAACGTCTTGGCTATTCGAGTTTCTTTCAGATCTAAATGTAGACCTGCAATTCCTCTACTAGGTATATATCCAAAAGACCAAAAATCACTTGGCAACAAAGATACTTACACCAGATTGTTCGTTGCAGCTCAATTCATAATTGCCAAGTCTTGGAAGAAGCCCAAGTGCCCATCAACCCATGAATGGATTAATAAATTATGGTATATGTATACCATGGAATACTACGCAGCATTAAAAAACGATGGAGACTTTACCTCTTTAATGTTTACATGGAAGGACCTGGAAAATATTCTTCTTAGTAAAGTATCTCAGGAATGGAAAAAAAATATCCAATGTACTCAGTACTACTATGAAACCAATTTATAATCACTCACACCTTCATTTGACAGATGAATCATAACTATAGCCCAGGATGAAAGAGGGAAGGGGGAGGGAGTGGGTCGATAGAGGGAGGGTTAAT
>CAUYPK010070264.1:0-11254 GCA_963574355.1 Loris lydekkerianus
TTCCCCCTTTCCCCTATTCTTAGGTTGTAACTGGGTTATAGCTTTCATGTGAAAGCCCTAAATTAGTTTCATAGTAGGGTTGAGTACATTGGGTACTTTTTCTTCTTTTAGTTCCTTGAGTATTCTCCAAACTTCTCTCCAAAAAGGATATATTAGCTTTCATTCTCACCAGCAGTCCAGAAGTGTTCCTTTCTTTCCACATCCACGCCAACATCTGTAGTTTTGGAATTTTGTGATGTGGGCTAACCTTATTAAAGTTAGATGATATCTCAAAGTGGTTTTGATTTGCATTTCTTTGATGATTTACCATGATGAGCATTTTTCCATGTGTTTGTAGACCATGCTCCTGTCTTATTCAGAGAAACTTCTGTTCAAGTCTCTTGCCCACAAAGAAATGGGATCATTTGTTCTTTTCTTCTTAATTATTTTGAGTTCGCTACGGATTCTAGTTATCAGACCTTTGTCAGAAACATAACCTGCAAATATCTTCTCCCATTCTGAGGGCTGTCTACCTGCTTTGCTTACCATGTTCTTGGCTGTGCAGAAGCTTCTTAGTTTGGTCAGATCCCAATAATATATTTTTGGTGTTTCTTCAATTGCCAAGGGACTCCTCCTTATAAAATATTCTCCCAGGCCAATTTCTTCAACCATTTCCCCTGCATTCTCTTCTAGTATTTTTATAGTTTCATGTCTTAAGTTTAAATATTGTATCCAGTGAGAATCAATTTTTGTTAATGGTGAAAGATGAGAGTCCAGTTTCAGTCTTCTACAGGTCATCCGCCAGTTCATCCACCACCATTTGTTAAAAAAGGAGTCTTCTCCCAATGAATGCTTTTGATAGGCTTATCAAAGATCAAACAATAAGTGGCTGGACTCATCTCTTAGTTCTTTATTCTATTCCATATATCTATCTCTCTGTTTTTGTGCCAGTGGCATGCTGTTTTGATCACTACAGATTTATAATATAGCCTGAAGTCTGGTAACATGCTACCTCCCGATTTGTTTTTATTTCTGAGTAATGTATTGGCTATTCAAGGTTTTTGTAATCTTGGAATGCATATTAATCACTTACCACAATAAATATAACTCAAAGATACACATAATTTCTTATTTAATAAGAAATTATTTCCATACAATTTAACATAGCACATAAACCTGATTGGATTAATATTTCTGTTTTGGACTTACAGATGTTTTTCTGGACTATCCAAAGTCTAGTTTGGTGTCCAAAATTCTTAATTTTGATTTTTAAAAAGTTTGTTGACTATCAGAGTTTTAAAATACTTGGTCAAAGTAGGTTCACAGGTCACTGTTAAATAACAGATAATTCATTTACCTAGAGTAATAATTAAAATGCCTCAATGACAAAAACAAGAAATTACATAGCTGTAAAAGAATCTTTACTCTTTGATATGGAGGAAATTCAGTTTCACCACATAATCAAAAGACCTAATAAGACAGTACACAGAATAAAGAATATATTTCTTTCACTATCTCTCTGTCTCTTTTGCAGTAAAGTAAAAAGTAAGAACGAAAATCTTTCATTATTTGTCATAGTTAATTTTGTGTTGCTATAATAGAATACCTGAGATGGGTAATTTATAAAGAAAGGAGGGTTATTGAGCTCGTGGTTCTGCATGCTGGGAAGTTCGAGGACTTGGCTCTGACTTCTGGCAAAGGCTTTGTGCTGCATCATAAGGTCAAGGGGAAAGGGGCACCTGTGAAGAGACAAAACCTAAGGGTGGCCTGGCTTTGTAACAACCCACTCTCTGTTCCCAGGAATACTATAGTCCATGGGTTACAAATGAGATTGTTTCTGGAGGTTTGTTCTTAAGTTGAATTTGTATGTAAGTTGCAACAGGTACATTCACCTATTACCTGTAAAAACCTCTGTTGGTAAGTGTGAGCTGTATGTAAGTATGTTGACGACTCAGGGACTGCCTGTAATCCAGTCGTCAAAGTGAGAAATTAATACTGTGAAAGCAGCTCCCAGTCATTCATGACAGGGAGCCCTGATTACCAAACCCCTCCCACTAGGCTTCATCTCCCAAGGCCACCACCTTGGGGATCAAATTTCAAGGTAAGTTCTAATGGAGGCAAACAAACCACATCCAAACCATGGTGTTCTACCCTGGCTCTGCAAAATTTGTGTCCTTCTTGCAAAATACAATATTTCCATCCTAATAGTCACAAACAATGTGAAGTTGTTTCAGCACTAACTTAAAAATTCATAATTCAAACTCTTATCTGAGACCTGTAAAATCAAAGGAAGTCATTTGCTTCCTAGACATAATGGTGGAAAAGATGTTTGGTAGACATTTCCATTCCAAAATAAGAGAAAGAGGTCAACAGAAAGGAAGTCTGTAATGTAAGTCTGAAATCGAGCAGGGCAGACAGCAAATCCTAAAGCTCTGGAATAATCTCCATTAAGTCCATGTCCTGCATCCTGGAAATGCTGGGGTAAGGGGTGGGTTCCCAAGTCCTTGGGCAGCCCAGGATCATAGCTTTGTTTGCTGAGCGTAACCTGCATGTCTACCCTTCCCTGTACTTGGACGTAGGAAGAAACAAGAGAAAATTATAAAGTTCTTAGTCCTGAGGCTATTTACAAAGGCTTTTAATTTTCTTTAGTTCAGTGTGGTCACCAAGCCAAAGTGCTATATTTCCGTATATAATGTTTTCTTGAGCTCCAGAAGCATGAACTAGCTTAATCCATGAGGGAAATGAGAATTATCCTGAAAAGCATTTCAGAGTTATGACATTTTTTGTCTTGAAAACCATAAAGTCCTTAGACTTTAAACCATGGAACTTTTTGCTATATCTAGTAGGGTTTGAAGGCCCTCATCTTCTAAAATACTTTCAGTATGTCAGAATGTGCATTTTCCTCCCCCCTCTGATGGGATAGTCAGACCATTTCTGAGCGTGTCTGAGACATAGCTTCTTCTCACTCAGATTTTCCTCTATTACTGTGACCTAAATAAAAACTCAGTGGAAACCAGGACAACACCATAGCTAGCTCATTATCAGTTGCGTGGGGGTGGAGACCTGCTGTCATTAGCATGGGGGAGGATAGATGCTAAAATTCTGACTCTTCCAAAGAGGAAAATACAGCAACTGAGAGCAGCAGTTTAGGATTGAACAGAAAGGGAAAGAGGGTGCTTATGAAAATGTCAGCTTTCATAAATAAAATAATGTAGTGGGTGTGTTACTGATGTAGCTGTAACTGTTTTTATATGTCTATCTTTATATTCGCATAATAACCATTATTTTTTCAAAGAGCTTTTCATATCAACTGTCTTATTTGCTCATCACAACTCATTGGAATAGAGAAGAGGCAAAACTGAGGGCAGGAGTTGATGAGACTTAGCCAAGATGCTGCTGAATCTCTTCATGCGTCAGTGTCAACTCATTTTCTTACTGTATTCAGTAAAATGATCCTTTATCTTCCTATTTCCAGGCCTTTCCCCCTCCTGATACCTTGCATTTACTCAAAGCTCTAGTCAATTTGAACTACTTGCTAGAACTGAGAAATAACAATTAGAAAAACACCATGTTGTTAGACTTTGCAGCTCTCTGAAAATGAAGTGAACATAAGACAAGTTTCAAACACATGAATGTAAATACTGGTTTTTAATCAACAGTTTGCAGTTGGTGGAGATTAATTCCAAAGTGTGCTGCAAAGAGTTGCTATCATGATAAAGTGCTAAAGTTGGTAAATGATTTCTTGGTGAATGATTTTGCTAAAGTACAGTTACCATTTTCTAAATAGTATCCCTAAAATACCATGTTCAATCACTTACTTACTTAAATTCCACTGTTTTTTTGGAACTGGGGAAAATAGCATAGCATAAGAGTGAGCAAAATGTAGAACTGCTTAAAACCTCAGTGCTGGGTAAATCAGTGTCACTGAAAACATAGTACTAATATTCAAAGTCATTAGCAAGATTATGAGTCATAATTGTTATGATTTACTTTGGTTTATGATTGTTATGGTTTAGTTTTCATTTCTTTTTCATTTAAGTTATAGACTTTTTGTCTGAAGGAAAGCATGATAGACAAGAATATAAAATAATGCATTTGTATACAATGAGTGAGAACATATAGTAACAGCACTTATAACTTCTCAGTGAAATGCAAAAGGATGGTTCAGATGAAAATTTCAGTAATACTATTTAATAATATGTTAAATGTGTAACATTTATTATAATTTATTTTTTTTATTAAATCATAGCTGTGTACATTAACGCAATCATGGGATACAATGTGCTGGTTTTATATACCATTTGAAATGTTTTCATCAAACTGGTTAACATAGCCTTCACAGCATTTTCTTAGTTATTGTGTTGAGAGATATATACCCTACACCTAGTAAATTTCACATGTACCCTTGTAAGACACACTGTAGGTGTGTTCCCACCAATTATCCTCCCTCCACCCATCCTCCCCTCTCCCCTCCCCTCTGTGTCCCCTTTCCCCTTCTTCTTGGGCTATAATTGGGTTATAGCTTTCATAAGAAAGCTATAAATTGGTTTTGTAGTAGGGCTGAATACATTGAATACATTTTCTTCTGTATTCAATGATATTTTGCTAAGAAAAATATGTTCCAGCTCCATCTGTGTAAACATGTAAGAAATAAAGTCTCCATCTCTCAAGGCTGCATAATATTCCATGGTGTACATATACCACAATTTATTAATCCATTCATGCGTCAATGGGCACTTGGGCTTCTTTCATGACTTAGCAATTATAATTGCTATATATCTTATATATAGCATATATAAAGATATAAAATACCTTTGTTATAATGTGATTTTTGGTTTTCTGTATATATACCTAGTAGAGGAATTGTAGGATTGAATGGCAAGTCTATTAAAAATAAGCTACCACTTTGAGATATCATCTAACTCCAGTAAGATTAGCCTATATCACAAAATCCCAAGACCAGAGATGTTGGCGTGGATGTGGAGAAAAGGGAACACTTCTACATTGCTGGTGGGAATGCAAATTAATACATTCCTTTTGGAAAGATATATGGAGAACCCTTAGAGATCTAAAAGTAGATCTTCCATTCAATCCTATAATTCCCCTATTAGGTTTATCAAAGACAGAGACTGATTTCATCTCTTGGTTTTCTATTCTGTTCCATATGTCTATTTCTCTATTTTTGTGCCAATACCATGCTGTTTGGATTACTGTGAACTTGTAATATAGCCTGACATCTAGTAGGGTGATGCCTCCAACTTTGTTTTTTATTACTAAGAATAACCTTAGCAGTATAGGTTTTTTCTGGACTTCCTCCTCTTGAAGTCCTGCCATGTCCCACCATTACTCAGGAGAGGGCAATGACTCTTCACTGGGACATTCAATAGCCCAGCAATGTCCCAGCTCAGGTCTCTCAATCTTCCCACCTCTTACTTTACACTATAATTAACAACAATCATTGTGAAGTCCTATTCTTCTCCCAAAGCCCCGACTCCTGCTTTCCTTCCCTTTCCTCCTCCAGCTCTTTCTGGAAATTTCCCTGACACTGTTCTCTCAGACTACATTATATACCTTTATAACATCCTTTTATAATTCCTTGTGCTCCCAATTATCACTAAGCTTACCTATTTATTTATATTATACATGTCTTTACTGTGTTTCTTAAAAGTATCTATCTTCTACCACCCAACAACTAAAGAAACAAATTAAAACACATGAACAAGAAATAACAACAAAAGATAACATTTTGCCCCCAGGCTTTCAGAATCATTTCTGATACATTCTAAATCTGAGGACTGAATGAATGGATGATTAAGGGTGCCAAAGGGAAAGTGAACATCTTTATAATGGAGGAGAAGAAATGTCAAGAAAAGATTTGGGCCAGAGGCTGATATTATGAAAGAAGTTAATATAATACCCTAAATAGATTTATCAAAATGATCCAGATGATATACACAAAATAGTGAAAATGATCTTCATAGTTTTTAATAAATAGAACTTCTTTAAAATGCTAAAGAATGGCCTGCACTTGACAGTATTTACTTATTTATCCATTCTTTATATTCCAAGTATATTTGAGGATCTCTTGCTATGAGTCAAACAGCTTCCTAGGCACTGGAAACAAAATGTGAGCATGAAAGTACATGCTTCTTGCTGCATGGAGTTTAATGTCCTTAGAGTGAAGCAGACATAGCATGAAGAAATACACTATGATTTTGACTGTGAAGAAAATCAACATGGCCTTTTGAAAGCAAATAAGCAAAAGAATTGAACCTAGTTCATGTATTCAAAAAAGACTCACTCTGGTGGCCAGTGATAATGGAGCCAAGAGCCAGAAAATGCTTCAAGTTAATTGAATTGGGATTGGAATCCATGAATAAAATCAACATAGAGAAGAAATAACAAAGGGGAGCACAATGGAAGAGAGTAAAGGGAAGTAGAATATTTGCTATGTCATGAGAGGGTAGCCAGTTTTTAGCTTGAAGGTAAGGAAAATAATAGCCAACCATTGATTGGTTCATGGAGCATTCATTATATGTCAGATATTATGCAATGCTTTCAGATTTTATTTTACTTTTCAACCACAGGAAATGTATTTACTTTTTGTATTTTATTTATAGTACAACTATATTGGTGAAATATTAAGAAATATGCCTATGGCCTCAGCTACTTCATGGCAAAGCCCACATTAGAAAGTATAACCTGTGTCTCTGGAATCAATACTCCTGCCTGGACAGGGAGCCTGGGAAGTTGGACAATCATGTGTTCATTCAGTTCTAGGCTCTAAGCCTGGCTGTTGCTTGAATAGAATTTATCTGTTTATATTTGCAAGGAGCTTTTCACCCAGATCATGTGTCTTACATGCTATAAAAGGTGAAAAAGGGAGGCTAGATACAGGGAACTTACAGCACACAGATTCTGAATAAATTAAGACATCACATTCACTACATTTTACAATGATTTCAGTGATACCAACAGAGACCCTGCCAGCATCTTGCTCTCCCACCCATAATTCTTCTTTTCTGGAAGAGCCAATGCCTCTGAGCTAACACAGTAATGGAGCCAGGCATTTGAGAGGCTGTGAGAAGATAGGAGCTGGTGCTGGTGGGAGCTTTAGCTGTGTCCTCTCATGTGACAGTCAGCTGTGAGCACTGCAGCTAGATAACTCTGTCCAGCTTTTATGAACTTGCTTTAGGGAAAGTAGGTCTGGAGATAACCTTCCATTCACCTTGAAGAGAACAATGTATTTTTTCTGTCATGTGTGTAGTGTCCTACCTAACACAGTAAAGAAATGGAATCCACTATACTCTCCAGAGAAGTTTATAGATTCAGCACAGGGGTGGTTGCTAAAAGGCTCTTCGCTGGTAAGTTAGTAACAGAATGGAAAGAAAGGAGGCCTTACTGGGGGCTTCTAAAATGTCTAGAGGTGATACAGGCTTCTACATTGAGAAATGCAGTGACTTGCCTATGCCTCAGCTCCTATCCCAGGAGGTGCTGACAGCCAGCAGTGATGCCCTTGTCAGGCAGAAGAGCCATGAGGAGTCTAAGACACACTGTCAGCATGATAGTTCTCCCCACTGTGCAAAAGCCTTTCTTTGCATGGATGCCTCATTTCCCCAGAATCTGGCAAGCATTTCTCTTGCTGATCTCATCTATTTTTCACCATGCATTTTCTTTACTGAAGCACCAGTTGTGTTAAATACTTGCATTTTTTACATTAGCATTTCATTTTGAAATATTTACACAAGGAAATGATCAATGTTACACAACCTCAATTATTCTACAATGAGGATTAAAGCTTTTAAAGATGAGAGAAAATTATTTAAATGATTAAATCATTTCAAATACTGTTGGTTGAAATATTTAAGTGTGTGTTTTCTCAACTTGGATAAATAAATAGAGTCAGGTAAGACACAAATAAAAGATTGAAATAAGAAATAATTACTGGGTGGCATTTTGGTTCAGAAATGGGGGAGAAATTTCTTCTTTCAATTGCCAGAGGGAAAGAAAAAATTGTTGCTATTAAGGTTACAAGATTTCAAATTCTACATCCCCTAGGGATTACTCCAAGTTTAGGAGGGCATATTTTTTGCACTGAGTATTCAAAATTTAGCAATAGGAGCACATTTCTACCCAAGATTCATTGAAAGTCGGTTTCACTGCTTGGGGAGCAGATGTTATTTGGGAACAGAAAGGATGCTTGACTGACAAATTACATCAAATTCTTAGACAAAAAACAAAACAGAACAAAATACCTCAAAACAATTCCCATGCATGCCTCTGAGGACCAACATTAACATATTTGGCACATAGCAGTGTTTTCTGTTTATTTTTAAATAATTTCTATTTCATTTTCTTTTGCTTATGGTCCAAAGTCTCTATTAAAAAATCAGTTTCTGGGCAGTGCCTGTGGCTAAAAGGAGTAGGGTGCTGGCCCCATATGCTACAAGTGGCAGGTTCAAACCTGGCCCCGGCCAAAAGCTGCAAAAAACAAAAATAAATTTTAAAAAAATCAGTTTCTTGTGTGTGTTACAGTTAGTAAACTTAAAGTAAATGGCACATTTTAAACAATAATGCCCTTATGTAAACAGACAGAAAATTAGCAAAAAAACCTTTTCTGACTGCACTGATGTTGAACTGTAACTATCTAGTGGAGTTTGGGTGTGTACACCATCACTTACATTCATCTCCAACTCACTAAAGATATCTGCTAAACACCCTTTCTCTCTCTCTCTCTCTCTCTCTCTCTCCCTGTTTCCCTCTCTTTGGCTCTCTCTCACACACAGGAAAGTGACTTCAGATTTCAGAGAGCAATATGTTTGGGAAATGGTTATCATCCTTGGTCTTGAGCCAAACAAACGAAACAGACCCCCTTCTCCAAAGGCAGTGCTGTGCTGCTATGTGCTCTGCTACAATTGTAATCTGAGCCTAGTTTCTGTGGACTCTGACACAACCTTTTACTTCAAGAAAAGAGACAGAGTTGTCATTTCTCCCCTGCCCCCCAAACTTTAGCAATTTCAGCACTGGCTTTATTCCTACTCCTCCCCTGTCTGGGCTTTCCAAGATTTTGCAGTCCTCAGAACTCATTTCAGCAAACCCCTTCAGGAGATATCTCGACAGGAAGTCTGGCCCGAGAATCAAACTGTTGTCATAAAACTCAAGGTTTATTGATCTTATTGCTATAATAAGAAACTCTTATATGCTTATCTCATATCTTATCAGGTGGGAAATGCTTTGGCAGATTCATGGCCACAATATCTTTGGCCCGGCTTCTGCCCACCCAGTGACCACTATCCAACAATTTAGATTCATCTACAGAAGATTGAAAGAGAAAACAAAGAATAAATAAAAAGTATCCAGAGGAGTGTTTTTACTTTGTTTTCTTTCAGTGAGATTTTGATGTTATTTTTGTTTCATGGAATCCAACAGAGCTGTGGCTTCCCTGTGCACAGACAGAGGGGCGTGTTCACGCTCACACACTGCATGCTCCTCTCTTTTTCTCAACTTTCCTGTTTCTACACCCATTCTACAGGATGGATGTTGACTTTTCATATTTCCCTGGGTTCTTTAACCCAGGTATTTGATACTTGTGCCAGCCCTGATTCTTAACAATTGTGTGTTACTAATTTAAAAATGTAGTACTGGCCAGCCATGGTGGCTCACACCTGTCATCTTAGCACTCTTGGAGGCTGACATGGGTAGATTGCTTGAGCTCAGGAGTTTGAGACCAAGCTGAGCAAGAGTAAAAACCAATCTTTACTAAAATATAAAGTAAAATAACAATAACAAATATATCAGATTAAACTTTAAAAAATAAAATAAAATGAAAATATAGTGCTTAGACTCCTTTGTGAAGAGCAAGTGGAACCATGAATGTGTAGTACATAGAACAGTTCACACAGTGAATCTTGGATAAATACTAGATTCTGTTGTTAGTGCCAACCATAATTACATCGTTATTGTAGAATCACTACTTCTTTTGTGATCATTTTCTTTTCTTTTCTTTTCTTTTTTTTTTGAGATACAGTCTCACTCTATCACCCTGGGTAGAGTGCTGTGGCACATCACCATAGCTCACAGCAGCCTCAAACTCTTTGGCTCAAGTGATCCTCTTGCCTCACCTCAGCCTCCCAAGTAGTTGGGAGTACAGCCACCCACTACCACACCCAGCTAGCTTTTCCATTTTTAGTAGAGATGGGTCTTGCTCTTGCTCATGTTGGTCTTGAACCCCTGAACTCAAGCAATCCACTTGCCTCAGTGTCCCAGAGTTCTGGAAGTATAGGTATGAGCCACTGTGGCTGGCCTGTGCTCATTTTCTTAAATGACCACCCCCTTTAACTCTTTCAGTTCTTTTCTAAATACCCAAGCTAGTTGTGAAGATTCTTTATGTATCAACAGATAAAAATAATTGGGATGTTCCTCTACTTGGAGGTATTTGTATTGAAAAAAGCATTCCATTCAGGACTCCTTAGGTCATAACACTATAGATCCATCCGCTCCATCTATTTTAAAGGCCAGGTTTGCTTCAAGCATAAAAGATTTGACTACTTGGGCCAGTAAATTCAGTTACAGTATACAGACAACCTTATAAAGTTTGCTGGGCTAGAATTTATAGGGTTTTTTATTCTGTTGAGCAGCCATAATTTAATAAGACAAAAAGATCACTACTCTCAAGGTTGAAAAATCACTAGTGGTGCCCCAATGAGCCAAAATGTCACAATAAGGCTAAATAGCATATGCTTTTGACCCAGCTGTCAGGTGTTATTAATAGGCTGACTTAAAAAATGAAAGCAGTAGGGGTGTCATCGACATTTTGAGGCCCATATGCCCATATGCTTAATGCAGTAAAACACCTGCCAGGGCTAGTTTCTTGTTCCAAATGAAGTAAATCATCCTGCTTCCCCCTACACACAGTTAAAAATATATCAGCACCTACTCAGAATGTTACCATGTGTCATCACCCCTAGGCTATCACCTCTTCTTCTCTGAACTGCTTGCAATCCAAGGTAAAATAACTGTTTCAATTCTTCTTACCTCTGGTGTAAACTTTCTAAATATGTGTTCCCTGGCTCCTCTGTGTGTGTGTGTGTGTGTGTGTGTGTGTGTGTGTGTGTTAATTGGCTCCTCCTCGCTTAATATCTCCAGTATTTATGAAGTTGAAGTAGACCCAAAAAGGATTTGGAAAATCCTATTTCAAATTGCTAAATTATTTCAATAATTAGGTATATTAGAAAGTAATTAAATCTCATAAACTGTTTTTTGTTGATCCATAGTA
>CAUYPK010070267.1:0-17589 GCA_963574355.1 Loris lydekkerianus
ACCAGAGATGTTGGTGTGGATGTGGAGAAAAGGGAACACTTTTACACTGCTGGTGGGAATGTAAATTAATACATTCCTTTTGGAAAGATATATGGAGAACACTTAAAGATCTAAAAATAGACCTACCATTCAATCCTGTAATTCCTCTACTGTCCATATGCCCAGCAGGCCAAAAATCATATCACAACAAAGATATTTGCACCAGAATATTTATTGCAGCCCTATTCACAATTGCTAAGTCATGGAAAAAACCCAAGTGCCCATCGATCCATGAATGGACTAATAAATTGTGGTACATGTATGCCATGGAATATTATGCAGCCTTAAAGAAAGATGGAGACTTTACCTCCTTTGTGTTTACATGGATGGAGCTGGAACATATTCTTCTTAGTAAAGTAACCCAAGAATGGAAGAAAAAGTATCCAGCTTGTCTCTTACTCTGGCTTCTCTCCTGGCTTCCAGCTATTCTCAAGCCTGAGTCCGTGCTTCGGTGGCTCTGCCCTTGCTCTGCCTTGGGGTGAAGTGCTCTTCCCTGTACCACAGTCCTCAGTCTTTCCCAGACATGGTTCCAGTGAAGCTTTCTAACTATTCCCCTGAAAACCGCATTCCTCTCACTCATCCTGCACTGTTATTGACTAACATATTTCATATGTTTATCTTTTTATTGTTTTTCTTCCTCTTCGCAAAGTTAGCTTTCTAAGAGCAGGGATCAGATTCATATCCTAAATGCATTTCCTGTTCTTAGAACACCATTTGGCACCCAGAGGGCATGCTGTAAATATTTGTTGAATCAGTAAATAAAAGAGGTCCTGTTCAGTTCTGTATAAAATAAAATAAATCTCTTGTTAAAGTTAACACCAGAAAATTATGTCACAGACTTTCTTAAGGTCATTAGGTGAAACGTTTATGATCACCTTTGATGGCCAAAATATAAGTAACAATTAATGAATTTACCACAAAAGATCTGTGCTGCTAAGGAAACTCAAAAGTAAAATAAAAACTTAGTATGGTTCTTTGAAATATACATACGTAAAAGGAGATTATGTTTTAATTTGGATATATTTATTTAAGATGAAAAAGTTATTCTGACATACTTGATTATCTCTGCTTACGTAAAATTCATAAACTATTATTGAATGGTATTTTTGGACCTAACACTCAAGTAACTACTTTCTAAAAATGTAGATGATTTGAAATGTATTTTTAATCATAAGGATTGCAGTCATAAAGAAATATTACTGAATTGTCTTATAACATGTAAAACAAAAAAAATAATGGGGTTATAGGAAATTATAAAGATTCTTATAAATTAATAAGAAACAATGAAAAAATAGATGAAGACTTTCATGGGCAAACTGTATAAAGGAAACACTAATGACTAATAAAATATTGGTTAGATTCTCCATTTCCCTAGAATTCAGAAAAATGCTTATTTTAAAAATGGCATATTACATCATACCTGAATAGATGGATACTTAATGTTTGGAAATGCCTAATATTAGTTAAGGCAGGGAATAAAACTCTTTTTGAAGGAATGTAAACAATATAACAAATTTGACTACTTCTGCAAAAAACTGAAAGATCCATATCCTGTGATATAGCTTTTCTATGTCAATAAAACATAGCTACTAAATGCATTTGGTTATAATTGTAGGGACATTGAAAGTAGAATGTGTTTGGAACCAAGAAAGCTATGATCTTATTAACTGTGCTGTAGCTTATTAGGAAGCATCTGTTTTAAGAGATGATAAATGAAGCCTATAAATAAGAAACTTAGATTTCAAGAAGATATCAATTTGCCTCTACTATTTCCCAAGAACAAAAGATGTTCAGTTGGAATAAACAGATCACTCAGCGGGGATATGCCTCTGTTGCTGGTCTCTCAGTCTTGGCTGTATGGACTTCTGAGCTGGGTAATTCTTTGTCAAGGAAGGCTGGGTCTTGTCCTTGTAGGATATTAACCAGCACCTGTGGCTTCTACTAGGTATCAGTAGTAACTCTCTGTTGTGACAATAAAGATGTCTTCAGGCAGTGCTAATGGACTTGGGTGGGGGTGGGGGTGGTGGGGAGGTTGGGTTTTTGCCCTGTGGAGAGAACTGCACTGATCAAATGCCAGGATCCAGTTCTGATTCCATACATTGGCATTCCTCCTAGGATCTGTACTAGTCTCTGATGAAAATCTGGCTTTTTTGACTTGAAAAACCAGAGACCAGAACCTAGAAATAATGGACACATCCATAGATGGTCATCCTTTGAACTTCTGCCTGCATGGCTGGTCTTCTTAGACCACATCCTTGTGCAGTAATCCTTTAAACCACAGAAACAGCCAGTAAGCTTTTAACACACTCAGCCCCTTGTAGGAATCTGATATAAGGAAATGAGCAGGAAATGGGCAAAGATTTATGCGTCAAAAAATTCATTGCTATGTAATTCACAATAGTGATAAATCTCTTTCTACTGGTCTTTAATTCAAGGGATAGAAACGCAGTTTAAATCTATGTAAGGAAAGACAAACAAAAACACAAAATGAAGCATGAGCAACATATTTGCATATTTGATAGAATCATGAGCAGGGTGGTATCCAGAAACCCAAATGACACCAAAAGACTTGTCTCAAGCTGTCGGTGAAGGTTCTTAAACAGGGTGGGGCATGAATACTATTGAAAAGTATTTTTAAGTGACCTATCATCCAGGGATAAACTACCAGTTTTCCTTCCAGGCTTTACACATGCTATTTTATATATCCATAAAACCCCAAATGGACATCCCCATGCGTGGGCATACCTAATTACTTGGAGAGAAAACTGTGTATATATCATTCTGTAGCCTGCTTTTGTTACTTAGCACTCTGTTGATAAAGATTTTTCTTGTTCTTGAATTTTATTTGAAAATGATGTTCAAGTAAAGTTTCCTCAACTTTAAGGGCTTTTCAGTGCTTCACTACCATAAAACTAAATAAATGCTGAAATAAAAATACAGGAGGATTTCCATCATTGACCACCTTCTCAAGTTGGCCTAGTTTTTGGAGACTGGACATGCACCACGTGTACGTATCAGGACCGTAGGGCTGGTTCCTTACACCACCTCTGCTGACCAGTTTGTTACAATGTCTTGGGTGGTCACCTTACAGAGGATCCCCTGTAATCCGAAACACATTCTTATTGTGTCCTAGAACTAATTCCAAGAAACAGAATTAATGAATGGAAGGCTTTGTATGTTTTTGAGGTGCTTAAAAACAGCTGCTTAAGTGACTTTGAAAAAGTTGTACTGATTTATACTATACCAGCATTGCAAAAAAAGATTTTATTACTATAAATCTTCTAACATTGGATATTCCAACTTACAAATACTTTTGCCAATTTGAAAGATGCTTTAATTTGATTGAATAGTCCTTCGTATGTTTATCATTAATTTTTTACTTCGTAATTTGAGAATTTCCTAAGCCTGTATTTGCCAATTTTTATTGGATATTTTTCTTTTTCCTCATGAATGTGAAAGAGATATCTATTTAGTAAATTTATCAGCCCTCTATTATATATGCTGAAAACATTTTCATACAAATTTTCCCTTTGCATTTAATTTTTTAATATTTTGTTACATTGTAACTTTGGATTCATGGGTGGTGAAATTATCACTATTTCCTCTCTACTTGCTGCAGTCACTAATATCCATGCCTGCATCTATCTAATTTCAATCATGCCCCGTTTCAGCTTCCCTCTTATTACCTTTAATAGTCCAACTCCAGCAATTCTTCCCTGTAGGACTTTCTATCCACCAACCCCATTTTGCTCTTTCATATCTTCCCTAAATCTGAATTTTCCTCCTTATTTAGAAAAGATTCCAGAAACACTCCCTAGTCAATGTCCTAAACTCTTTTGACCCTCTTATTCTACCTTTTGCTTGTTCAATAAAAAACAAACCCTGATTTAATTCTACTTTTGGTTTGCCCCATGAACCAATAAGGGGGAAAATGTGGTCGTGTTAGCTGGTTTCTTAATATGTTGATGGTTCCCATCCTCAAATGGTGCTTTTTGCTACACTAAACACTTCTGTCTCCCCAGCTGATGGCAGTGCTTCTCATTTCACATTGTCCAACTGCCACCTGCCACCCTGTGTGTACCAGTATACATCAGGAATGCTGACAAATTTCTGGTCCTGTGTAGGTGCTATCTTTGTTCGCATGGAAGGCCAGTGCCACATTCATTTGCTCTCACCCAGTCACTCCTCCCTGATTATCACTTCATTCCAGAGCCTGCTTCTCGTTACTGCTTGATAGTTGCATTGGAGTGGACAGGGATGAGATCAGACCTGTGTCTGCAGCAGAAACTAGCTTGGATTCAGGCACTGCCATGTGCCCATAGGGCTTGCTTCTTCATCATGTTCTGATCACTTGCTCAAGTCCCTCAGTCCTTCCATAGATTCAGAAAGATGCTAGAGAGAAGAAAGAGATGGGAGACATTAGAAAGACTGTCTTTCCTCACAAAGTCTGTGTCTATTAAAAAGTATATAAGCTAGAAGATACTATTGCACCTTTATTATAAAGTTCAAATCAATTTTTTAATTCTTTTCTATTCAAGTTGGTCAAAGTATTTTTCTTTAGCACTTGAGAATAGTTAAATACATTTTAAACACAGAATATAAACTCCTAAAGATGTGTTTCTGTACCAACCTTCTATTTGGTCTGAACAGTGTTAATATAAACCAATAAACAAAATGATGTAGGTTCCAGTACACAGTGAATAAGGGAAAACAATTCCACTAGTACTTTTAGTGAATCAGCTGGAAAATATTTCTGAAGAAATACTTGAATTCTGAGGTAGAAACTTTATTTCTATAATAGTAAATGCAAGTATATGTATTGCCACTCTTAATCAGAACGAATTATATTATAGATGTACTTTCATGCCTTCATCAATATCCTCCTTAAAAGTACATATGACTTATCAACCATGACTAAAGTAAGAGTCTTTTGTAACAGTAAATATGAAAGACAAGCAAAGATGTAATAATAGGAACTGAGTTTAGACGTGACAATATTTGACTATTGGAACACATTTCTGGATGAGACTATACATTCATAATGGCACAATCTTTTTACACCTTTTGGGATAGATTTCTATATATTTTCTTCTAGTTATTTATTAATAATCATAACAACATGTATGGAATTCTTAAAAGGTCACCACAGTCTCGTTAAATATATTTAGGATCAACTTGAACTTTAAAATCTGAGCTTGATCCCAATTATTGCTATGCATTGTAAGAATAATCTAGCTAAAGTTTTTGTTTTTCTTATAGAACTTTTATATTCAGTCTACTGAACCTAGGAAGGTATTATCATGTTTCTAATTAGGAAGCAGAGAGACAGAAATGGGGATTGTACTTAAGGTTAGTTAGAATAATCAGTCATCTGCCTTCCTCTGTTTTCTTCTAGGAAATACTAGAAAGTGGGAGAGGGCTGTTTCATTCCTCCCCCGAGGCGGATAATATGAAGCCCCTCAGTTTCATGGGCATATCCATGCTGCTTTCAGTGCCATCATGAAAAACCTCTTATTTTGTTACTGGTCAGTGCCTGGAGTTTCCAGACCAAATTCCTAAAGAGATACTTCTCTCCCTGAGGAGAAGCTGCAGCAAATTCGCTGTAGGATATAGTTCCTTAACTTTGTAACCTCTTCTCTTTTGTCACATCATTATCACTCAACATCGTGTGGTTTTATCAGACTTTTCTCAAAGGTAAACATATGGAACTGAAATTTAGAGGAAGACAATCCCTTTATTGTTAAGTTGCACTTCCCTGTGTACTCATGAGTCTATTTTGGGGGGCACCTATTTTTAATAGTTTCCTCCATTGCCAACTAATCCCCCTGTGCCATCCCTCCTAATACTGCTTTCCCCCCCTAATTTCTGCTGTGCCATATCCACCACATTTTAGGGCACCCTAACTTCTGTCTTCAAGATTGATTTTCCCTAGTTGTTGTCCTCCCATGATGAAACCTTAGCTAATCAATCCAGAGATTAATGACTCCAAGACTTTACATGATTGGCCATTGAAAATCTAAATCCTACTGAAAAGCGCTGAGCACATACAACTTCATCCTTCTAAGTTTCAGCAGGAGACTGGAGCATAGTTCTAATACTATTGACATTTCTTGACCAATGTGACTTTTTATTTACTATTTATTCTTCCCCTAGTCCAGATAATAACAGTAGACCCTGCCCACATTCTCCTTCCCTAAAGGTAAGTATTATTTCTCAAAGAAGTAAGAATTTAATACAATAGGCTAAAAATAGAGAATTACCTTTTTATTTCATTTCTGAAGTACCTCTCTCACAGTAAAAGCTTAATCCAACCTTGAGAAATGAGTGATGAACATTTATAAAGTAGATTTTTAGAATAAGTCTCAAGAGTTCTATTTTATATAGACAGAGAAGAGCTATTTGGAGGAGACTGAGGGTGTGGCATTCTTAGGGAGGGTAAGATGACCTTTATCTACCCAATGGAAGTACCAAGAAGTCCTTTAGGACCTTAGCAGTTCTCTAACAATGGCTTATATCGAGATCTCCTGGCATTTGAAGGCTTAGAACCAAATTTAATGTACTGCAAATATTCTGGAGTAATATGTATAACCTTATTAGCTATAAGGGAAGCAATTTAGGAGAGGGGAGAGAATAATTAATTTTTTCAGCGGCCTTAGTTTTGGAGAGAAAGATATGAAACTTCCTAGAAATCCTGTGCTCTGATTAGAAATAGAAAGGTAAAAGATTACTTGAGAAAACAGGAAGAGCGTAAGTAAATATAGGAAGGTTACAAAACGTATGATTGGGATAAAAGCAGTTAGGGTTTGATGTAGCTGAAGAAGTGGTTGCCAGCATTTGCTGGGCATGTGAATCATCTGTAATGTTTTCATAGATGGTTTGTGTGTCAGAGACTCAACTGAGATAGTGTGGATAAGGAGGTACAAAATGGGCTTCGTTATGTAGATGATGAGTAAGCTTCATAGGTGTGTCTGATGCATTTATAAACATGAAAAACCTAGGGATAAAGGATTAAGTTAACAGAAAAGATTTATAGGACTTCAGCCAACATCTAGATAGAACTGGATGTTGAAGAATGTTGAACAACCTGCTCAAAAGTTTTAGACTTTGAAAGGCGTTTCACCTTCCTCTGTTTATTTTATGGATGAATGCCATTTTTGTATTTTATATTATTCTCATAGACCCCATAAAAATTATGCTATTAGTTTAACAATTTAGAATCTGTATCAACTGGCTTCTTTTGTAAAATGGCTTAACCTATTTCCATGAAAACCCAATATTGTCCCACAAATACACTGATTGTTTTTTACCTCTGAAAACAAAATTCTACTTTTCAAAGATACCTTAAGAAGGAAAATATAACTGAATTAAATCTTAAGATCTTTGTAATGAAATTCTAAATGTATTTTCTAAATCCTTACCGCCTAGGCTACCCTTTCTAACTCATTTCTAACTCAAATGAAATTCACTAATTTACTATACATGATGAGTGAATTTCACACTTAGAATACTCTTAAAGAGTGGTGGTTAGAATACTTTTTGACAGTGATCATGTTCTACATAACTCAAGATATTCAGTATGTGTGTGGGTCTATGTGAGTAGGTATACACTTACAGGCGGAATTATACTTACAAATGGTTTTGGCTTCAGATTCGGGCCACAGAAAATAACTTATTCCATAACCTGACACTTTCCACTGTCACAGGTTAATCTTCTATAAATTCATTTTGAAATGATATGTTATGGTTATTCTAAAATTCCTTAAAGTAGAAATATTTCCAAAGTATAAAATGTTCATCATAAGAAAACTAAAAGAACACATTTTCCCCCCCCTCTTGAAAATTTGCTCAGTCACCAAAAAGCCGAAGAGATATTTTCTACAAAATCCTGAAATAATATATGGAAAAATCCATGAAACTGAAACCTCCACACCATCTAAGTTAAATGCCATATTTATTTATATAATGAGAGTGACTGTCAGTGTATATAAGATACCTCTTTTTTTTTTTTTTTTTTTTTTTTTAATTGTGGTTTTCTTTTATGAAGGAACACTGCGTGGTCTGTATCCTACTTAATGAAAAGTAATAGTGGGCTTTCCCCATGTGATGCTAAAGGGACCTGAGCTGAATGGTGTGTTGACATTAGATGAATGGGCGAGGCCACCTGCTGGCTCCCTCTTGGCGGTGCGGATGATTTGCATTCCTGTGGCCTGTTGCTCGGCATGACCACTCTCTGCACTTCACAGCCCCATGGCCTGTTTAATATCATGGATGCCTTCCAGTCATGAAGTTTCTCTTCCATATTAGCAGCAGCACACAATAGCAAGAGGGCCCATTCCATGATTTCTCTGCTCAGAGAATGATGGTTTTACTTAATTTAGGCCGCATGAAAGAAAAGGAAATGCTTTTCTACAGTCTGGATTAAGACAAAATAAGTTTCTTCTTGACTAAAATCATAGCAGATTGTTTTCTCTTTCATGAAGATAATGTTTCTCATTTTAATTGGCAAATAAAATGTTAGACCGAAAATATAAATCTGGACACTATTAATGCACACAGGATGTTTCAATTTTGCTTCTATAATTTGTTTGTCAATTTAGAATAAGTCACCCAAATGTGTTAAGATTAGTCCTCAAAGACTGTCTATAAGCTTAAGAAACTGCATGTTCCAAAGAGGAGAAATAGGGGGCTAAACAGTGGGTAATAGTAGGGAAAAATCGTATAATCATAATCTAGAATATGTTAAAAACTCAAAGAGAAAGAGAAAGGTAATAGAAGAAACAAACCAAGCAGTTGATTTTAAGTATTTTAAAACAAGTAAAGCTAAGAGAATTTATATTGGTGGATGATGCATTACCCATGAAAAACGGAAGCAACACATTAACCCTACCTAGCACTAGTAGAGGTGTTGCCTTTATGCACAGAATCTGTGTATGTTATTGTTAAATTTTAAGTCATCAAGGTTTAATATGAAAATGGAAAATGTACACTCAATTCTGTACTTATATGTCAAAATAAATATATTTGATGAATAAACTGCTTGAAGTATTTTATATATGTCTGTTTGGGTTTGAGGTACGATTATGAAATTGGATCTATTTATTTAAGAAAAATGAATGATTCATGAGGAAAATATTTCCTCATTGCTTTGCAATTCTCTAAAATGTCGATAATTAACCAGTTTCAAAACATTTAACTACAGGGCAGCTCCTATGGCTTAGTGGATAGGGCGCCAGCCCCATACACCGAGGGTAGTGGGTTCAAACCCAGCCCCGGCTAGTTAAAACAACAGTGACAACTGCAACAGAAAATAGCCGGGTGTTGTGGCAGGTGCCTGTAGTCCCAGCTACTTGGGAGGCTGAGGCAAGAGAATCGCCTAAGCCCAGGAGTAGTTGGAGGTTGCTGTGAGCTGTGTGACGCCTCAGCACTCTATGGAGGGCGATAAAGTGAGACTCTGTCTCTACAAAAAAACCCCCAAACTTAACTATAGATAGAGAATCTGGAGATGACTGAATATAGGGTTTTAATGCAATACTAATACCTAGTTGGATCTTACTAAATAACGTCACCTATAACCTAAATAAGTGTATATATATATATATATATATATGTGTGTGTGTGTGTGTGTGTGTGTGTGTGTATATATATATATAAATATATGTGCATATATATAATATCAAAATAGATAAATAAATTCAATACTTTAAAATATGTTTCTAATAATGTTTTTAAGATAGTTACTTCCATTTTTCCCCAAAAGTAACTCATATAAACTTTACCAATAATGATGTAATTTTTAAAAAGAATTTTAATTTAATTGAGAAATTATGTTGTGTTATTATTTACATTTACCCCACAGAACACTGTTATTCATAGCAATCAAATATATTCTTCAAGGCATTGTACATTTCTTTGATTACAAATTATTTTTAAAAATTTTACTTTGTTTCTGATCAATTAAAATTAAGTCACATATTGTTACTTTTGAAACACTAAAAACAAATAGTTATAAGCTTGTAAGAGGTGTTTTAAAAAGAAAGCTATTAAAAGAAAATGAAATGTGAATGGCATTTGGCCATAGCAATGTTTTATTATTCTCTCTAGTTTAATTCTCTCTGTTTCACTTATTTCTTCATGGGAATTTATTATTAATCTAGAATGTCATTCCATCACGCTGCTAAAATTCAATTTAGTTTCCTGTGTGACACTATGTGTTAAAAAGCAAATGAGACCAGTCTGAGCAAGAGCAAAACCTTTTCTCCACAATAAATAGAAAACTTAGCTTGGCACAATGGTGTGTGTCTGCCATCCCACCCATTTGGGAGGTTGAGGGAGGGAGATTGCTGAGCCCAGGAGTTTGTGGTTGCAGTGACCTATGACGATACCACCACTCTCTAACCTGGGTGACACAATGAGATCCTGTCCCCAAAATGAAAACAAAAACAAACAAATGTGCTAAGCCCTATAATTGCCCCAGCATATGGTCTCGAGTTTCCAAGTCATGGTAGAAAGAAGGGGAGGAAGGGTTTATAATTTTATATCTAGCTAAAATATCTTTCAAAAACAAAGATGAAATAAAGATTTTTTAAAATTCAAATTTGAAAGAATTCATCACCGCAGATTCACACTGTAAAAAATGTTAAGGAAATTCTTCAGACAGAAGAAAAATAACTCTGAGTAGGAATACATATCTACATAAAGGACGAGAATTTTCAGACATAGCCAACTGCATGGGTTAATATATAATTTAAAAAAGAAATTAAACCTCTTTCAAGATAATTGACTCTTCAAGGAAAAATGATGACAATCCATTGCAGGTTTAATAACATGAACAAGCAAGATATTTGAACCAACAGGTTATAGTTTGAGAGAAAATAAATAGAAATATATCATTTTAAGGATTTTACACCACATGGGAAAAAGTACAATGTCACTTGAATATGACAAGTACGATAAATTCTACAGCAACCAATGAAATAACAACTTATTGCTAGTAAGTTAAAAAACTGAAATCATAAGAAGTCCTATTGATCCAAAGAAGGCAGAAAAAAGGGGATAAGCAACAAAAAGCAAGGAAGTAGAAAACAAATGGTTAACTCTAAGACATCATCTGACCCCAACAAGGTGAGCCCACATCATAAAGTCCCCAAACTGCAGATGCTGGCTTGGATATGGAGAGAAGGTAACACTTCTGCACTGCTGGTAGGTTTGCAAATGAATACAGCCTTTTTTTTGAGAGAAGTATGGAGAATCCTCAAAGACCTAAAAGTAGACCTTCCATTTGATTTTGCAATCCCATAGTAGGTATCTATCTGGAAGAACGAAAATTATTTTACCACAAAGACATTTGCACCAGAATGTTTATTGTGACTCAGTTCATAATTGCCATGTTGTGGAAGCAACTTAAGTGCCCATCAACCCATGAATGGATCAACAAACTGTGGTATATGTATACCATGGAGCAATTAAAAAATTACCGTCCAGCAATTAAAAAAGATGGAGACTTTACATCTTTTACATTTACCTGTATGGAGCTGAAATACATTCTTCTTAGTAAAGTATCACAAGAATGGAAAAATAAATATCCAATGTACTCAATCCTAATATAAAGCCAATACATAAACAATTACATTTTTATATGAACAATAAAACACAAATATAGTCTAGTACAGGGGTGGAAGGAGGTGGGAGAGGGAATGGGAGAAGGGAGAGGACAATTGGCAGAAGGAGGGAGGGCGTCAGGTGGGATCTCACCTAATGTGCACATTGTGAGGGTGTATAACACGCTCCCTGGGTGAGAGGCCCTTTTACAAATGGAATTTTACTCTGGAAGTGAGAGCAATGTAACCTAAAAATTTGTACCCTCATATTAATTTGAAATAAAGAAATGGAGAAAAAGAAAATTCAGACTGAAAAAGAAAATAAAAAGGGGTTGTGGGCTAGATAAATGCAAAACTAACCAATGAATAACCACATTAAATGTGAATGGTCCAAACTCCCCACTTTAAACACAGACTTTCCCAGATCAGAAGAAAAGAGAGACTCAGCTACATGCCAATATGAGAAACAACTTTTAAAAAATAACAGCTTTATTCAGCTATAACTCACATACCGTATCATTCACCCATTTAAAGTACACTGCTAATGAATAAAAGAATGTTGCAATTAAAAAGTAAACCACACATTGACAATGATAAATACTCAGTAATAAATCTTCCAAAGATGTGCAAGACCCATGAACAGAACACTACGAAATATTGCTGACAGAAACTTAAAAAATATAAACGTAGCAATACACTTTACTGTAGCTTGGAAAACTCAATATTGTTAGTGCCAATTCTTTCCAATTGTAGAGTCAAGGTAGCCCCTATCAAAATCTCTGCAGTCTGTGTTTTTAGAAACTGACAAGATGATTCCAAAACTCATATGGGCATACAAATGAGTAAAATAACCAAAGCAACTTTGAAAAAGCACAAAGTTCATGAATTCACATTTCCTAATTTCAAGACTTACCAAGTTGTAGTCTTTAAGACATGGGACAAGCAGAATGACAGGCAGATGGATCAGTGGAATATTAATAGAATAATGGGTCCAGAAATAGATCCGCCTTTGTATACAAGTGATTTTTCTTTTGAGACAAGTGATTTTTGAAAATAAAAATGCAAATGAAACTTAGTGAAGAACTATAATGTTTCAACAAAGGATGATAGGATAATTGAATATCTATTTGCAAAACATGCATTCATTGCACGGTAAATAAAATGCTTAAAATGATACAATTTCATAAGACAAAATCTTTGTGACTTTGAGTTCAGCCAATTGTTTCTTAGATTTGATACCAACAGTATGTTTCATTAAAGAAAACTATTGATATATTTTACTTTGCCAAAATTAAAAACTTAATACTGTTAGGACAAGATAATAAAATGACTACTTACTTGAGCTATTATTCAAGAGCGAGTGTGAAATAGGAGCATATTCAGACAAAGTAAAAATGCAAGTGGTTACTACTTCCAGATCATCACTGAAACAATGACCAAAGCATTATTTTGAGGAAGGAAATTGCACCTACAGTGAAGGAATAGGAGAAAGCAAGAAGCAACAAGTTGTAAACACAAAGTAAATATTGCCTCTGTGAATTAATAATAATAATTACCTTAGGGTTTGAAAAAAGTAAAAATAAAATGCTAAACAATAGATACAGGAATTAAGTCTTTTTAAGGAATGCAATAGCAAGAAAAATATAATTGATCAACTTCAGACTTTGTTAACTTAAAAGATGATTTTTTTTGAGTAGTTAGTGAAAAATAATAATATACTGTATAATATACAAAAATATGTAAAGGAATTTGAAATTTTAATTCAATAAAAAGCAAGAAAGGGGCAATGCCTGTGGCTCAGTGAGTAGGGGGCCAGCCCCATATACCGAGGGTGGTGGGTTCAAACCCACCCTGGCCAAACTGCAACAAAAAAATAGCTGGGCGTTGTGGCGGATGCCTGTGGTCCCAGCTACTTGGGAGGCTGAGGCAAGAGAATCGCTTAAGCCCAGGAGCTGGAGGTTGCTGTGAGGTGTGATGGCACTTTACTCTACCGAGGGTGACAAAAAAAAAAAGGCAAGAAAAGGGTAAATAGGAAGAAAAAGTATGGAAATAGTTTACATATCAATTGCAAAAAGTATGAATAAATCAAAAACATCTGTTAAAAGCCAGTTTCTCATGAAAAAAGTGGATTGAGATATAGAATAAAAAAATTAATGGCAGATACTACCTGAACTTTGTGATAAAGTTTGTTATATTATTTTATTTATTTTGTATGTGTTTGAAAACCTCTTCTCTGCAAAATGTTCAAAATTAAATTTTTCTCTTTATAATATTGTGTCATGAATTTTAAAGTGTAAGAACAAAAACACTAGATAGGCTGGCTTAAAAATTATCATGTACTTTTTTTTACAGAAGAAATATCTAGAAAACACTTTATAGATTGTTTGAAAGTGAAAGGAAAGAAAGATACTAATTTAAGGGAAGTAACTATGGAAAAATTAATTTTTGACAGATTATAAAGTTAAAAAATGTATAAAGACAGTGACTACTTAATGCTTAACAATAAATTCAATAGGAAAATTGGTTTCATGACAAAAATTACTTTACAAAAATAATTACTTTCCACACCAAAATTATGTTTTTTTTTTTTTTAAATAGAGCGTCACTTTGTCACCCTGAGTAGAGTGCCATGAGTCACAGCTCACAGCAACCTCAGACTCTTGGGCTTAAGTGATTTTCTTGCTTCAGCCTCCCAAGTATAATAATAGGCATGGGACAGGCGTCCGCCACAACAGTGTCTATTTTGGACTGTAGTTGTCATTGTTGTTTGGCAGGCCCAGGCTGGATTCAAACCCACCAGCTCTGGTGTATGTGACTGGCACCATGGCCACTGAGCTACAGGTGCCGAGCCGAAAATACAATTCTTAAAGGGATGAAAAAATGTGTTTGGTCTGCATTTTCCTGATTAAAGCAATCTAATAGTAACTGGTGATGTGATTATTTCCTCCATCTCATGACCACTTGAATATTCACTGAAATCCTAAACTGTGCACTGGGGTGCACATATCTAGAATATGGATGAGAGAAAAATAAAAAACGGACCGAAAGAAAACTCCATCCAAATAGACGATAGGCTCCCTTGAGCATTTCCAGTGCACACATATTATTTTGGTAGGGGCATGGAAGTATCAGGGGTTCACAGTGGAGGGTGCTGACTGTCAGGGAGCTGATGTTTGCTGTTCCTCATATTTGGTGGAGTGAGAGGAAGTTTGATGTGCTGGTGAAAAGCCAGTCAGCAAGGCAGATGTGGTTTGTGTACTAAGCGCATTGTTTACCAGCCCTGTGATCCTGGACATGTTACCTAACCTCACTGACCCATAGTTACCTTCTCTGTTAACTGGGTTGACATATCTGCTTTACAGAGTTATTGTGGGAACTAAATAAAACACACACACATGTTGTTTAGCAAACTGTGATTGTGAGCTGCAATATTGTATTGGACAAAAAGAAGATACGGTGAAAATGTGAGCATTTATCCAAGAATTGGTAAAACTGTATTTAAAAAGTCTTGTTCTTCTTCTTCTTGTTTATTTGATGTGATTTATTTTTACTTACGCTGAGCTGTTTGTGATAAACAAAGGTTTTTAAAAATCTGAATTTCCAAAAGTAAAGACTTGGCTAAGTCAATTATGTCACAATCCAATGGAATAATTTGTAACTTCTCTAAACATCAGTTATTTTATCTGACAATGTAAATAACATCTACCTCATCGTGCAGATTATATGAGGTTGTATAAGGAAAATGCTTAGGGCAGTGCCTGGGACAAAGCAACCTTCCACTTCGTAAATTCATAGTCCAGGCATTACAGTATATGGAAGGATGTGCGGGTTATGGCTGACTTTCTATTAACATATTTATAATTTTTTAACATTCTTATTATGGTTGCCAATTTTTTTATATTCATGATGCAATCAGGATTTTTATTTTATTTTATATTTTTATAATTTCAACAACTGCCATTGAAGGCAATCAATAAACCAAATAATAAAATTAAAAGAGTTATTATGTGGAAGCATTATCCCAACCAAACACTCCCTCTGTCTTCCACATTATTTTTCCTCATTGTTCTTGTCTAATTATATGTTAATATTTTTAATCAAGTTAATATTCTGTAACTCCGGCACATAAAATAGATACTGATTTATAAATTAACTTAATATAACTAATATGAATAGGAGAAAACAATAATATTTGAATGAAAATGGTATAATAAAACAAGTATAAAACCCTTCAAAACCAACAAAAATATCTTTTAAAAAAGCCAAAATAGATTATGAAACTTCTCAGTGATGCTTCAAAATAACTACTTTTGGGGAGGCAAAAAGTGACTTGAAATTCCTTTCTTAGCAAATTAGCATTTTGATAAAAATAAAAAACTCATTTATTTATTTCTAAATTTCTTTCAGCCCAATTGTATGTCCTCATTGGGAGTTAGAGAAAATAAAACATGAGTAATCAAGAAATTTGGAGTCGAGGAGTAAATTAGAATCCACACTTAATTCTAAATCTTGAATGCTCTGCTAATATATATGTTTTTGTTCAAAGCAGTAAAAAGCATTGAAGTTTTTATTGGGCATGAGTGTAACATCAGAAATATGATATTTAAGCAAAATTACTGCTGGCAGCACGGTCAATTGACCAGAAGGGCCAGAGTTAATTGAGCTGAAAACCAGTATCGATGAGCAGAGTCATTCCTGGTTTGTTTTATGTGTGAGGCCCTAGTCTCAGGTTGGGTTTAAGGTGATGGGACTTTTCTCCTGGAAAAAGCTTTTTTCATACCCGAGGGCTTTTCCAGATCTACTTACTGGGTTCCTAACCCCCTCACCCATGGGCAAGGTCTGAGGAAAGGGACTCTCTTTTCCATATATCCATTTCACATATTTAGATATTGAATATAGACAAGGACAAGGGGTTTCACTAGAAAAATAAGACAACTGCTAAAACTCATTTTTGAAAAAAAAATCACATTTCTATAGAGCTCTGGTGTGCAGATGGACATCCTTCAGTTCTACGATTTCATCACCTTTGCTTCTGTTTTGATGGCTACTTTGAAGATACTGCAGGGTCAGAGCGAAGGGTATCACTGTTTCATTTTGGCGAAAGTCAGTTTGATAATGGTATCTACCTGCAGTTGGGAGCTAGAAGCTTAGTTAGGGAAAATATTTAACCTCTTTGTGATAATCTATTATGAGACCAAAAGAAAGGGAGGTGCTGATGAAACCTTCCCTTAGGCTAGGGTGGATTGCCTGGAGCAGTGCTACTCCAGGTGTGGTCCCGGATCAACAAAATCAATCTGCGGCCTGGGCCTCCTACATCAGAACCTCCTACATCAGGGCCTCCTACATCAGAACCTCCTACATTAGGGCCTCCTACATCTGGGCCTCCTACATCAGAACCTCCTACATCAGGGCTTCCTACATCAGGGCCTCCTACATCAGGGCCTCCTACATCAGGGCCTCCTACATCAGAACCTCCTGCATCAGGGCCTCCTACATCAGGACCTCCTACATCAGGGCCTCCTACATCAGGACCTCCTACATCAGGGCCTCCTACATCAGGACCTCCTACATCAGGGCCTCCTACATCAGGGCCTCCTACATCAGAACCTCCTACATCAGGGCCTCCTACATCAGAACCTCCTACATCAGGGCCTCCTACATCAGAACCTCCTACATTAGGGCCTCCTACATCTGGGCCTTCTACATCAGAACCTCCTACATCAGGGCCTCCTACATCAGAACCTCCTACATCAGAACCTCCTACATCAGGGCCTCCTACATCAGAACCTCCTACATCAGGACCTCCTACATCAGAACCTGCTACATCAGGGCCTCCTACATCAGAACCTCCTACATCAGAACTTCCTACATCAGGGCCTCCTACATCAGGGCCTCCTACATCAGAACCTCCTACATCAGGGCCTCCTACATCAGGGCCTCCTACATCAGAACC
>CAUYPK010070268.1:0-15156 GCA_963574355.1 Loris lydekkerianus
TGGTAGAAACAGGGGTAGAGCATTGTAAACTCCAATCTGGGCCCTGATGACCCTCTGGTGAATCGTGGGTGGGGCGTGGTTCCTCATGGGCTGGTGGGGTTCTACAGGAAGCAGCTTAGAACCTGATTTTCAGGCCTCAGAGATTGGCAAAGGTGGGTATGGCCAGCATTAGGAAGGGTCTTAGCCTGGTGTCCTCATGAGGGAGACCCTGTCCTAAGGACCTCGTGCTGGTACCAGGTAGAATGCTTCTAACATTGTGGAGGAGAAAGCTTCATCGTCACAGCCTAGCAAATGGGTATGTTTCAGTGCGCTGTCAGGGTTCCAGACAGCATCTTATTCACCTGCTCCCCCACCAGCAAGCATGGGGTGTTAGCTCCATGGGAGAATGCCTGGGGAGGAAGTTCTGGGGTCCCTTTACTACACTGTAATAAGCCTGCTGGTTGTTCAAGCTTCAGGATTATCTACTTGAGAAAAGAGAAAAAAGGTGATGCAGAAGAAGGTCCTAGACTGATTCCAGCCCCAGCCTCATGGTCACATCCATTCCTGACCCCAAAACTTCCATTGCCTCAAGTTGATGAAGTTCATTCTAACAACTAGAGAACAGTTTCTAGTAAATTGGGGGTCCATAGTCTAGATCCATTTTTTTTTTTTTTTTTTTTTTAGACAAAGTCTCACCTTGTCACCCGCAGTAGAGTGCCATGGTGTCTTAGCTCACAGCAACCTCAGACTCCTGAGTTCTTGCCTCAGCCTCCCGAGTAGGTGGGACTATGGGTGCCTGCCCCAACACCTGGCTATTTTTAGAGACAGGGTCATGCTCTTACTGAGGCTGGTCCCAAACTTGTGAGCTTCAGGCAATCCGCCTACCTCAGCCTCCCATAGAGGTGGGATTACAGGCATAAGCTGCCACGCCCAGCCTCAAAGATTTCTTCTTGATGGGTAAAATTAAATAAGGGTCCTACTGTGCCTCTGATTCAGGGGTTTTTTTAAAGCACATCTTGATAACAAGGACACATC
The DNA here is from genome assembly GCA_963574355.1 of Loris lydekkerianus. NCBI lineage: Eukaryota > Metazoa > Chordata > Mammalia > Primates > Lorisidae > Loris > Loris lydekkerianus. The sequence continues at coordinate 1,015 of CAUYPK010070268.1, forward strand.
TTCATTTGGGGACGGGGCAGCAGCTCCAAGATTAGGTCTGAGTCTGTGGGAGTCAACAAAGGGGAGGAAGGGCTGGGGTGGGATTCTATGTGGCTTGTCAGTCCCCACCCATGCTTGAGAGCATCACCAGCCCAGAAGATTCGAGTTAGGGCTGAGTCCAGTCATCTGCAGTTGTTGACATCACCAAGCCATTGCCTGGAGCTACACTGCCCTACCTCACCAGCATTCCACTTGGGGCTTGAGGGGGTCCCTCCACAAGCAGTGAGTAATAGCAATCTTTCCACAATACACAGAAAATAAAATCAACTAATAAACAGAATTTTCTCAAATTTACTTTTCTTCCTTGGACATTTTAAAAAATCTTTGGCACCTGCTACTACTTTGTAGGTTCAAGCATGCCTAAAACAGACGCACACATAACAAACAAACATTAACAGAAAATACAGAAACAATCACTGCTCAGCCTGACGGCCTGTTGTAGACACACAGGTTTAGGTTGAAGTTTTCTACTATGAACCTGGAGACTTAAATGCATCTAAAATGTGCACAATGAATTCAATGTCCTAGCATTTTAAGGTGGGCCATGCCACAAAGGGGCACGGTAACCTAGTTGTGTACTCATGCATCAGCAATGCCTACTGAGAATCCACTGCTTATCAGGCCCTGAGAAATCTACCACCCATACAAGTGAGGACATTCAAGGATGCCAAACACAGAGCTTCACCTAAGCTACCCCACAGAGCTAGACTTCTGGGAGTTTTCTAGTCAACCAGTATCCTGCACACTGAGGCCACCTGCAGGTACATGGCCATTCCCTGGATGCAGGGGATGGAGCTGGGAAAATGTTAGCAGAATTAGCAATTCCAGTTTGCTGCCTTCCAGAAAGGCCAGCATGCTTAATGCAGGGCTGCTTCACTCTGGGGGTGGATGTCTGCTGCGAACCCAACATGTCCCTGCTGCGGTGGAAGCAGCCTAGGAGAAGCGCAGGCTTCCAGGTCCTATTCCAAAGGCAACACACCACTGGGCAGCTCAGAAAATGCAAGCAGATGCCTTCCCTCCACAGACACCAATAGCCCATTCTTAATAAGCTCTCAGAGCCAGAAGGATAAGACACTGGCTTGAAGAAGCAGTGGTTTGTCAGAGGCTGGGGAAAGAGGCCTGGCTTTGTGTCCAGAGGCCCGGGGATGTCAGCATCCCTGCTCCACAGCCCGCCTCGCTTCCTTCTAAAAACAGACTTGAAACCCCACAGACAGCCTTTCTCTGAAGAAGCATCTCTCTCCTCACAGAGAGGAACCAGCTGGAAATGGGGAAAGGTAGTGTGAGAAGGAGGGAAGGGGAGCTCTCTTTCAGTCTAGTTTCCCATATCTTAAGCCAAATGGCTTCCTGCCTGAGGATATGTGAATTAGAGCCCCCTCCCCTCCTTTGCATTCCGGCCAACAAAAGGACTCTGCCCTCCTTCCTTCCACCCAGGATGGAGGCTCTGGGGCTCTGCCCTCCTTCCCTCTGCCAAGGAAGGGGGCTCCTAGGCCCTGCCTCCCTCTGGCCCCATGGCCCCAATTGGCCAATGACTGTCCCTGTCTCTAGTCCTTGCTCTAGCCTGGGCTGAGGACCTGTCTGGTCTCAGAGCTATATGCCCTGAGTGTAAGGCCAGACTGGAATTCCAGCAGAGACTTGGGGGGTGGAAAAGCAGACAAACACACAGTAGCTGAAATGAGCAAGGAGAGACGCCCTCTCCCTGGTCACAACAGACTTCAGGAGAGATCTGCTGCCTGTGTAGGCAACTCATTGATCCACCTTTCTGATAATTATTCCTCACTCATCACAAACCAAGACGCTGGCCCCAGCCCAGCCAAGCGGGCGGGAAGGCAGCCCTGTGTGTGGAGAGTAGAAAATGAACCTTCCTGTGTCCGTTCTAGGAGAGAAGGGAGTGAATGGAGTGGTGTGTACTATCCCTGCGCTGAGCAGGGGCTGCTTCAATATTCTGCTGAATATGGTGTTTCTTTTAACCCTTGCTGGAGAGAGTGTAAACCCCAGAGTTAGGCTCCTTCCTCTCAGGCCACTGGCAAAGTTTCCCTCGATGGACCAAAAGAAACCCCACGTCCTGCATGGGTGGCTCTGGAAAAGCTGGGTGCCAGGGCCCTGGGTATCAGGCTGGGTGCCAGTACAATCGCGGTGGTGTGGGCCAAGCAGACGAGGATCTCTGACGAGTCGAGAAGAGGGGTCTATGGAGGCAGCCGACCTCGTCCTGATGCCTTGTGTTTTCCTACACATTTGATCTCCCAACTATTGGCTTGCCTGCATGGAGACGCAAGGACCATTGATGGGAACTCAATGCCAAGACCAGCCTTCCCAACGTGAGCCCCCGTCTGCTATCGGAGACCCAGCCGCTGACTCCCTGGAGACGCAAAGAGCAGGGAGTGGACCCAGCCTCAGACCAGCATGACCTCGCCAGCGCTCCCTCCAGTCTCCAATCGCCCTTTGCAAATGTTCTCACCTGAGCTTTCTTGCAGAGTTTGGGGGTGTATAGCCCCTTGAATTTCCTATTACCACTGCTCCCACAAGTGTCTCTCATAAGTCAAACACAAGCATCCCCATGCAGCGCTCCACTCGGCTCCTGTCCCCTGCCCGTTCCAAATTAAAAAAATAATAATAATAAAGAAAGAAAAAAATAGTCCCTTCCCTACAAAGATCGGTACCAAGTGGGCAGCAGGAGGCCGAGGACAGACAAAACCTCACCTCCGGGAAAGCAAGAGAGAGCTTCCTAGGCGCGCCCCCACCAGAACAAACGCGGGATATGGTGGTCTTCGAGAAAACGCAAGGGAACCAGCCTGATGGCCTGGAATGCCCCCAGCTTCGCTCAGAGAGGGCCGTGCTTTCCGAAATGGTGGGGGCTCCACACCACGCTGTTTGGGGGGGTTTCTACTGGGCAACCGGTCAGCTTCGAGGGGAACGGGCAGCACAATGGAGCGAGCTCGCGGTGGGAACGCGGGGCGGGCGCCAGAAGCTGCGTCCTTTCGGCTTCGAGTTCCCAGTGGAGTTCCACCCTAAGCTGGACACCGGCAAGTGGGGCTGGGACTGCGGCAGCACATCCCCCGTAGTTGTTTTCCTCCGACAACTCTAACTCCTCTCCCCAGCCGAGCTGTGCTGGGGAGGTGGCCGTGGCCGCCGCCAGGCAGAGAAGGATGGGGACCGGGGGCGGGGGCGGGGGCGGGAGGCGGGGAGTCGGGCCGGGATTTCCCACGGGGATTCGCGGGCGCAACTGAGCGCCCAGGCTCCCTGCGGCGCCAGGCACAGAGTCCGCGGAGCGCGCTTTCCCGGCCACCAGCCGGAGGCACAGCGAAGCCAGAGCCTGCAGAGTGCTGCTGCTGCCAGTCGGCTCCGGGCTACCGAGTCTCCTCTCTGGAGCGGTGGCGAGGCAAGGCGACAAGTACCATTCACCCCATGCCACCCTGTTCCCAGGCTGAAGGTGTCCTAAGAGACCCTGGAAAGGGACAGTCCTGCAGGCTCCCGGACCACCAGACTGTTCCCCGAACTCGGCCCCTCTCCTTCGGTGGCCGCTTGCGGAGTTCCAGGGCAGAGCTTCTCGAGCCCTGGCGCAAAGCACCTGCCCACGCGCCCCGGGAGGAGGGTCGGTGGGCTGCGAGCTGGGGAAAGGGAGGTGGCGCGCGACTGCTCTTTAGTGCTTCCGTGCCTGGGATAGGAAGGGAGCGGAGCGGGTCCACACTCCAGGAAACAGATGGCCCAAGGCGCCCCTTCCTCCTGGTCGCCCAGCTCTGCCCAGGGCTAGGCAGCCTGCTCCGCAATGCAGCGGGCTCCGCGCTCCCAGAGCAGAGGCAGCGGGGAACCGACACTGCCAAAGAGTGCCGGGGTGCTGGAGCCGGGGTACTCCGTGAGGCAGCTTCGGGCGCTAAGAGCCAGCCGTGGGCGCGCCGGTGGGTGCCGCCCTAGCCCCGCGCTCGCCCGCGACGGAGGCTCCTAGACCGCCTTGCCCTGGGGTCCCGGGATGCTTTCTACCCGAAGCAGCCAAAAGAGAAACCCCACGAGCTGTGAAGCACAGCGGCCCAGAGGCTGCAGCCACCAGCCGCCAACTTGTTCCGCGGAGGGTACGTTACCTTCCATCGCAGCCACTGCGGATGCCAGGAGGAGCAGCAGCAGGCAATCCAGGGCCATCGCCAGCCGACGGCCCCCAAGCCGAGCCCGAGCCGAGGTGGCCGCGCGGGGAAGGCGCCGCGTCCCGGGGCGCCGCTGCGCTCCCCGCGGGTGGCTTTTCTGTATCCTTTCGCGCTCTTGCAGGGACCCGGCTCCCGGGAGCGCTGCGTGGGCGTGGGCGGGAGTGTGCGCGCTTGGGGAGGTGCGGGCGCGCGTGGGTGTGGGTGTGCATGTGTGTGTGTGTGTTTATGGGAGAGGTGGGTGTGTGCGTGCGTGTGTGTAAGAGAGAGACAGAGAGAGGGCGAGGGAGAGCGAGCCTGAGAGAGCGCGCGAGCGTGTGCGTCCTGGTGTCACATTGCGAGCTACAGCGGAGCCTACGAGAGGACCGAGCCGGCCAGACTGACGCGGGAGGGAGCGGGATCCCCCACCATCAGCTCTCTCCCCACCCCTAACACCTCCTGTCCAATCAAGGAATCAAACCTGCAAAATTCCCCCGTCCAATCAGGCTCGACCACCTCCTTACACTGGCATTGTTAGTTTAAGAAAAACTTTTGCTTGCAAGGCAGTGCGGGAGGGCTCGGAAGGCGCTAGGAGAGGTGTGGGCTCCCCCTCGTGGTGCTCTCGGAGAACCGCACCAACCCTTCTCAGCTCCCCCTGGCCCGGGTTAGGGCGCCCCGGGAAGGCGCTGCCTGAGGCTTCTTACCCTTACAGCCCACCTAGGACCGCATGAGCTTTAAATAATCAAATTTGTCCTATTTCACTTTCGCAGCGACAAGCGTACCCTGACTACTGTATTTAGTGCAGCGTCCTTGGCACATCCCATGTAACTTCACCTTCTAGCATGGAGTGGTCTTTACCAATCCACTTTGTTTATTGTAGGTCCCCTCTTATTAAAATGGACTCTCCATTCTTGGGATTCTTGTCTATTTTTTTCACTACAGAATCCCCAATGCCCAAAATGGTGCCTGGCTCATGAAGGGTGAGAGCATATATGTGTGGAATGAACAATGCTGTCCAGAGAATCTGCAGGCTGCTGCTACGGTACCCACGGGGTATGGCCGTGCTTCCAGTCCCAACTCCTCGCTGCTCTTTTCCTGCATAAGCCTCTGACTGCCACTGTTGGCCACTTTCAATGCACTCTGTGAACGTGAACAGAGTGGGCCTGGCCCCAGATGGCCTCAGGCGGGAGACTAGAAATCACAAAGTCAGCTGTAAAACAGCAGGAAGGCAATGCGGATGGCCAGGGCTGGGGAAGGAGAGGCGTGCAGAGGAGGCCACTGTTACTGTGGCTGGGCCTTGGGTGTGTGTAGAAGGACTTGTTTAGGCAGCAGCAGGGGAACAGGGCATTGGAGTTAGGAGCGATTCTTCCACCTCAGCTCTGACAGTTCCACTTTCTCTTCCTCTTTCTGGAGATGGCTAGAGGGTTCCGGATCAGAAATCTACCTTGAAGTTGTCATATGTTATGCTGGAGAAGTGCCCTTCCCTCCTCTCCACCCTTCTATAGACCTGATGATGGGTCAGGGAGGACCATTAGGTCACTCACGTCCTCTCTGTTCCCACACTCACACCAGGGTGGTCACATACTTGCCTACCTATTCAACAAATATTTACTGAGTGCCTGTGGTACACCAGGTGGGCCCTAGTCTAGCCTGTGGAAACACAGTCCACATAGCCCTATTCGGAAGGAACTCACCCTGGGCTGGAGGGATGGCAATAAAAAAATAGGTGGTGAGTAAAACTCTGGAGAGTAGCAGGGGGGCAGTTAAACGGTGATGGGGGGTTAAACACAATGGCTGTGACTCCTGTGTATTAAGCACCATCTGCATGCAAGCACTGTGCTGGATATGTACTTGCAAAATGAGTGGAACTGAATTTCCTGCCCTCTATTTCTACCCAAATCTCACCTTTCCCAGGAAGCCGCCTTTGCTGTTCCTCTCACCCATGTCCTCATGTTAGATTTCTGTGTGGGTGTAGCCAGAGACCCTTCCAGACTGAGAAAAATGAATAAAATAGATCTGACCATTATCCAGCTACAAAGCATCCCACCTGGGAAGGCCTTTCGGGGCCCACCAAACAGATTCCAGGGAGAATGAAGAATTCTGCTAGGGTCTTTCAGCCTGTGCCAGGATAATTACAGGAGAATCACTAGCTAGGCCCTCTAAATTTTAAATACATATGGATCCCTAGGCCTTGTTTATAAAGATTTAAAATCAGTGGGGATGAGATAGGCCCATGAGTGTGATTTTTTCACACCCTCCTCCCCAGTTGATTCTGCTGTTCAATGAGGCTTGGAAGCTCCTGTTCTTGGTCCAGGGGTTTAAAACTGCACTGAAGCCTTCTCAGGTGGAGAAATATAGGGGTGAACAAGGGGTGGGGCTTCAGACCTCACTTCTGTTCCAACAACTTTTGCTCGTTTGTTTTGCTGGGCATCTATGTCAGGTTTTATTTGAAGGAGTGTTCTGCAGCAGGAAGAGGAGAGAGAAGAGTAGGAAGGATTCCAGGAGAGGGCTAGGGGTCAGGTAGGAACATCCACGCGGAACGCCGTGAAAGAAGCAGCCCTGATGTCTTTCAAAACATGCCAATGGCTTAGGTAAGAACGTCAGTTTGGGACTGTTTGTTAATTTCTGCAATAACTCAAGGGATTGACTTTTCTCGAGCAAGTTAAATATTAATTTAGCTGTGCAGCAGATTGATTTTTCTCTTGCAGTGGGTTATAATTTGTAAATAGCCCTGAAAGAACCAATGGTTTGGGACTCCAAGCCTGGGTGCCTATTTTCCCTACAGCATCTCCTCAACTATTTTTTCTCTCTCCGGATGTCAAATGCTCACTTGTTTTCTTGATTAATCACTCAGCTGTTTGATGTCACTAACTCACTCCTTCAAAGCAACAGATGCTTGCTGCCAAGCCCAGCAGCTGAGGGCTCCCAGGCACCCAAGGGTGACTGCACCCTTTTGCTAAGACTCAGACGCCCATCTGATGGTTTGGGGGCAGTCAACCAGTTCACTCCCTGCCTCTATACAGTTTTGCCTCTACATGGTTGGAAGGCATTTCTAGTGAAGGCAGTTGCATGACTTCCCTTGGTAATTCTGCCTATTGTAAACTTGCCCTGCTAGAAGGTTTCTGCCCACCTCTAACCTGCATCCCTTTGTTATATTTAACCCTGTTTTCTTCGTTCTACTTACTAGCAGAGGGAGTAGACAATAACCAGCCTGAAGATGATAACAAACATGGCTTGTACATGAGAAGATATTGTTGCCCCATCCCGTCTTTTCCTTTGTAAGTATTACTTTATTACAACATAAAAGGTTTAATTACATACCCTATGGCCCAGGCTACCTTTAATTAGCTTCTTGTGCTGCAAGACACGTTTTCAACTCTTTTTTGAGAGGCAGATGGATCTTTTAAGATACACTTAAAACACTTTAATATGGATAATAGGCAAATAATAAAAAGCTTCCTCTCCATCTTTTGTTCATTCTTTCAATATTTATTCGGCAGCAAGTCTGCATCAGTTGGCTGCAAAATGCTGAGGACCCAGTGATGCCAGGCACCCAGCCCTCTTTTTAAGGATCTCATGTTCTCCCCAGGAAGACAGGCAAACAACTGAACTGCTTTGTGGGACTTTCCTTCCAAAATGGCCTCTGGCTAGTGGCTTCCAGCAAGCCTCTTCTTGCTTCCCAGGAAAATACCTCAGCAAATCCAGACAAATATGAAGACTTACATCACAAGGTGAACAAACACTGATGGACAACCTAATGCCAGGATGTGGAAGAAACTGACAATATTTACAAGGTAAATGAAGCTGGATTAAGAAAAATCTGTCAAGCACATGTATGGCGTATGCCAACTTATCCTCTCTAAAGAGAAACTGCTTTATGGAAATAGATAAGGAGGGATGTTTTAATTCCCTCTTAGCCAATACCTGGCTCAGACACCCAGGATCTTGACAAACCAGAGAATGCAGTCATCACTACCATTGTTGGTTCAGCTTCAAACCAAAGAATAGCTCCCTGGTCATCCTCCTCCCTTCTCCAGCATCATCTCTCATACCCAGGAATTGCTTTAAAAGGAGAGAAACAACTGGGTAGATGGATGGGATGTTGAAAACACAATGCATTCTGCAGATATGAAAGTGTAGTGCCTGGAACAGTCACAGGAATAACTGTGAAGACAGCGCATCATGCTGACTATAATTTTTCCTATGACGTAGCAGGTCCAGCACCAGATAACTGGGACGGTGGTTGCAGAAAGATGCTACCTCAGTGCAGCAGGCATACACTAGAGGAAGCCTTCTGGCAACTAGCAATTGAACATTACTGTAGGTTTAAAAAGGTAACTCAATCTTCAAATGAGTATACAGACAGATGGAGGATCCAAGGCCAATACACTCAGAAACTAACAAGTTTCTCCCTTCTTACGGAAGAGAAACGAGCAGCCAGGACAGCCTGGAGGCCTCTTGAAGCACTGAAAGCAGCACCTTTGTGACACAGCTGAGGAACATCGCTTTGAAAATGGGGCTCTGTAGAATCCAAAGACTTTTTCAAGAAGTGAAAACTTCTCAGTATGCACAGAAACATAAATTTCATGATAAAGGAATAAACTTATGAGAAAACAGGTTTAAAAGACATCAGAATGAGAGAAAAGAGGAAGAGAAAGAGATAAGAGAAGGAAAAAAAAAAAAATACTGGGTCAGAATTCACCTGCACATTGGGATGTCTGAGAGGAGCAGATTTGTTGCTGCTGAACACTGAGTAGAAGATGTGAGAGAGAAACAGAAGCTTTGCAAAAGGCATACACGGGTCACAGAGAGGAAAAATGGCAAGAGAGAATACAGACCATACGGAAAACAGAAAATAGAGAACCAGCACGTACAAAGCTATGCTAGTCACTGGCAAGGTGCTAGAGACCCAGAAGAGTCTTCAAAAGAGGTCCAGGAAGTTCTAAAATACAGACCGATACAAATGCTGTGAAAGTGGAAAGTAACGACAAAGATCTGAACGAATAACACTCTTCTTATCTGAATAAAGACCTAATAGCCTCAATCTAGGCAATGTTTTTGAACTATACAGATATTTTAATGAAATCTTACATTTATCTATGGGCACAAATAAACAGACACATATAGACATAGAAAAACAGGTTATGTACAGTGGACTACATACCATCATGTTCAGAACACTGAATTCCAGAAGAAAACAGGGCAAGAGTTACAGAGTTTGTTGGCAGGGGGCTGGGAGGGGGTGGGGGGTTGTATTTCCTTGTTGTTGTTTTTAGCAAGAGAGTTTTGTTGTTGTTGTTGTTGTTGTTTTGCAGTTTTTGGCCAGGGCTGAGTTTGAACCCGCCACCTCCGGCATATGGGCTTGGCGCCCTACTCCTTTGAGCCACAGGAGCCGCCCAGCAAGAGAGTTTTAAGAGGAAAAATTTATGACACCAAAAATACATAAGTCCTGCGAGTTAAATGCAATTTTCAGGTATGTTTTCAGGACTCAGAAAATTTGCAAGTTTATAAAATAGTTACTTAAGAGATGTGAAGAAAGTTTGATGTTACACAATAAAGTCAATTAAAACAGAAGTTAAATATTCACAAACTGCTTTTTAATATTTTTATTTATTTTACATAACTGTAACTTTGTACCCTTTGACCTACACTTACGATTTTTCTACCCCCCACCTTGGTTGTCCCTGATCTATGATCTATGTCTAAGTTTTTTACTTTATTTTGATAGATCCCATGAGAGATCGTGAAGTATTTTTCCTTCTGTGTTTGACTTACTTCACTTAGGATAATATCCTTTAGGTTAGTGGTTCTCAACCTTCCTAATGCCGTGGTCCTTAATACAGTTCCTGTGGTCTTGACCCACAGGTTGAGAACTGCTGCTCTAGGTTCATCCATGCTGTTGCATATGGCCGGGTCTTTTCCAAGGTTAAACAATATTTCACTGTGTGTGTGTAAGTGTTTCACACCTTCTTTATCCACTAATCCATTGATGGACACTTAGGTTGTTTCCTTATCTTGGATATTATGAGTGATACTACAATGAACATCAGTGTGTGGATATCTCTACAAGGTGTTGATTTCGTTTATTTTTAATATAAACTCAGAAAAGGGGATCCCGTTCCATAGCAGTTTTATTTTTAATTTTTTGAGTAAGCTCCATTGTGTTTTTCTAATGGCTGAACCAATTTAATTGCTTCCCACGGTGTACCAGGGTCCATTTTTTCCATGCCCTCACTAATACTTTCTCTTATCGTTTTGATAATAGCTATATTAACAGTGTGACGTGATATCTCATTGTGATTTCAGTTTACATTTCCCTGATGATTAATTGTGTACCTTTTCATATACATAATAGCCATTTTTATGTCTCCTTTGGATAACTGTTCAGGTTGTTCTCCCATCTTTGACAGATTATCATTTTATTTTTTGCTTTTGAGATGTGTTAGCACCTTTCATATCCCCTTGTCAGACATATGGTTCGTGAATATTTTCTCCCAATCTTTAGGCTGCCTAACATTTTGTTGTTTGTTTCCTTTGCTGTGCAAAACCTTTTTAGTTTGATGTAACCCCATTTGTTTATATTTTCTTTTGTTGCCTGAGCTTTTGATATGATATCCAAAAGATCACTGGCTAGGCTAATGTCAAGGAGCTTTTCTCCTATACGTTTACAGTTTCAGATATTATGTTTCAGCTTTTCATCCATTTTGAGTTTATTTTTATGTCTGATGTAAGACAGGGGTTCAAATTAATTTATTTTCATGTAAATATACAATTTTCCCAGCACCATTTGTTGAAGAAACTATCCTTTTTTCCCTTCTATTTTCTTGGTGCCCATGTCAAAAATTAGATGACTGTGCATGCTTAGGTTTACTCTAGGCTGTCTGTTCTGTTCCATTGGTCTATGTATCTGTTTTTGTGCTAGCACCATGTTGTTTTGATTACTATAGCTTTGTAATATAATTTGAAATCAGGAAATGCAGTGCTTCTTTTTCCTCCTTAAGATTGCTTTGGATGTTTGAGATCATTTGTGCTTCTATCTGAATCTTAGAATTATTTTTCCTATTTCTGAGGAAAATGCTGTTGGACATTTAATAGAAAGTGTGCTGAATATGTATTTTACTTTGAGATGTATAGACATTTTAACAATAGTGATTCTTTAAATCCACGAACATAAGATACTTTAGCATTTCTCTGCATCTTTTTTTAGTTTTTTTCATTGATATTTTATAGCTTTCAGTGTATAAATCTTTGACCTTCTCAGTTAAATTTATTCCTTAGGGGATTAAAGATGGCGGCCGAGTAACAGCTTCCCTGTAACTGGGCACGGTGAGTCTGGGGAGAAAAGACTCCAGGCATCTCTGGCCGGTGGGATTTGCCTATGATCATCCCTTTGAGGACACAGAGAGCCAGCAAGGGACTTCTGGACCCCAGGAGGAGGACAAAAACAGTGGAAAACTGGCAAGTGGCTATGTGTGTTTGATCTACCTAATCACGCCAGCAACTGTGAGTACAAGCAGCAGTGAGACTGCAAACCAGAAAGGCCTTACCTGTGACCTGTTTTGGTATTCTTGGACTTGGTACTCAGTTGAGCTGCCTTGGGGAGAGCTTGAGCAGGAGTGTGGGGAACGTTGGGCATTGTCTGGGGCCCCAGACAGAGCCACTGAGCTGGGAGAAGTAAGCCATTGTGAAAGAACTGCTCTGGCAAGCTCCGCCCTCAGGGTCCCAGAGCAAGGATCAGGACAGGACAAAGTAACCTAGTGACTGAGCAGCCTAAAGGCGGGGACTGAACTGCCTTACAGCCTTAATCCTTAGGGGCAGAGTGAGGTGGTTTTGGCACACTGGAGCCTTGGGCTGTTGCCCTGGGTAGAGTGCCCTGACGTCACAGCTCATAGCAACCTCAAACTCCTGGGCTTAGCACTGCCCAGACCTCCATAAGAGCTGTGCAGTGACCCCCAACCAGTGACCCACACCCACCGGGCCTTCGCATTCCCTGCCCAGGAACTGCGGAAGCCACGTAAACCTGCATCCTCCCTCCTGTGTCCTCCAAGCCTCCACACTAGCCCATTGATCTGGCCAGGGACCCTGGTAGCTGCACGCCCTCTGGACCCCTCCCTGGCTCTATGCAGAGCCCTTCTCCTGGCCAGAGACTGTTGGAGCCTTGCGTTCTCTGTGCCAAAGTCATTGGGCACCAGGCACTCCCAGAACCGTGTGCACCACCCCCAGCCTTGTTCCTGGATCCGGGCGTGTCACATACCGGAGCTACTTCCACAAGCAGAACTCCCTAGCTAGAGCAGCCCCAGAGCAACTACACAGGGTCACTCCCTACAAAGATCCAACAACAGTAGAGTGATCCCGCTGGGGTTTAATCTTGGAGAGACACCTCCCCAACTCTGAGGACAGCCAGAGGCAATGATGAAAAACAATCATGAGGCAAAATCAACAGAAAAACTCTGGCAATATGAATAATCAGAGTAGATCAACTCCTCCAAGGATCAATGGAGCAGAAACAACACAACACACCATGCACAAACAAATAGCTGAGATGTCAGCAATTGAATTCAGAATCTGGATAGCAAATAAGATTGAATTAGAATTCCAAAGCTTATCTCAAGAATTCAACAGATTCAAAGAGCAAATGACCAAAGATTTTAAATCATTGAGACAAGAAATTGCAACCCTCAAAGATCTGAGAAACAAAGTAGAATACCTCAGTAACAGAATGGAGCAAGCAGAAGAAAGGATTTCAGACACTGAAGACAAAGCTTTCAAACGCTCCCAAACCTTCAAAGAAGAAGAGAAATGGAGAGCAAAAACAGACCACTCTCTCAGAGAGCTCTGGGATAATTTGAAGAAAACCAATATTCATCTTATAGGGATCCCTGAAAGTGACGAAGCGGCTTCACAAGGCACAGAGTCTCTTCTCCATGAGATTATGAAGGAGAACTTTCCAGATATGCCAAGGGATTCCAAAATTCAGATAGCAGCAGTTTCAGAACTCCAGCACAACTCAACCCAAATAAGACATCCCCCAGACACATCATAATCAATTTCACTAAAGTTAATACGAAGGAGAAAATTCTGAAAGCTTCCAGATGAAAGAAAACCATTACCTACAAGGGGAGGAATATTAGAATAACTGCAGATCTCTCTGCTGAAACCTTTCAAGCTAAAAGAGGATGGTCATCGAATTTTAATCTCCTAAAACAAAATAATTTTCAACCCAGGATCTTGTACCCAGCTAAACTGAGCTTCATTTATGACGGAGAAATTAAATACTTCAACAACATTCACATGTTGAAGAAATTTGCTACAACTAAACCAGCTCTCCAGGACATTCTAAGACCTATCCTCCATAAAGACCAGCACAATTCTCCACCACAAAAGTAAAACCACCCAGAAAATTTTTGATCCCACAGTCGCAAAAGGATTAAAAATGTCCACTGGACTCTCGAAAGGCTTATCAATATTCTCAATTAATGTGAATGGTCTAAATTGTCCTCTAAAGAGGCACAGGTTGGCTGACTGGATACAAAAACTCAAGCCAGATATCTGCTGCATCCAAGAATAGCATCTTACATTAAAAGACAAATACAGACTCAAGGTGAAGGGCTGGTCATCTATATTCCAGGCAAATGGAAAGCAGAAAAAAGCAGGTGTTGCAATCCTGTTTGCAGACGCAATAGGCTTTAAACCAAACAAAATAATTAAGGATAATGATGGACACTTCATATTTGCTAAAGATAATGCTCAATATGACAAGATCTCAATTATTAATATCTATGCACCCAACCAAAACGCACCTCAATTCATAATCAACTCAATTTCCTCCACTTCCATAGTAGTTGGAGGTTTGAACACCCCTTTAGCAGTGCAGGATAGATTCTCCAAAAAGAAGCTAAGCAAAGACATTTTGGATTTAAACTCAACCATTCAACATCTGGACTTAACAGACATCTACAGAACATTTCATCCCAACAAAACTGAATACACATTC
>CAUYPK010070270.1:0-10582 GCA_963574355.1 Loris lydekkerianus
GGGGGAAGGGGGAAAGGGCAGGGAGGGAGGGGGGAGGTGAGCGGAGAGAGGATGATAGGTGGGATTACACCTGCAGTGCATCTTACAAGGGTATATGTGAAATTTAGTAAATGTAGAATGTAAATGTCTTAACACAATATCTAAGGAAATGCCAAGAAGTCTATGTTAACCGTGTCAAACGGTCTATAAAACTAGTGTATGGTGCCCCATGATTGCATTAATGCACACAGCTATGATTTAATTAAAAAAAAAAAGAAAAAAAAGAAAGTGCCTGGAAAATTCCAAATGCCTGTTTATATCAAGTGAATCAGAGCTGCCCCTCAACACCAAACATCACTGTATATAACACAGTTCTTCTATCAATGAAGGCCTTGTTTTAGAACCAGCCTGGTTGCTTCAGATTTTATTGGAACTATAGTAAGAAGCTGGTTTGCCATGAATTCCTGCCTTGTGGCTAAAGGTGTGCAGAGTCAACACAGCAACTGAGAGGCTGTCAGCTGTTGGCTCCAGCAACCCATGTCCTGGGTGGAATTAAATGTCCTCAAGGAGCTTGCTTTGAAATTTTAGTTTTTAAAGCATGCTTTTCAGAGCAGCAAAGCACCAATGCCGTCTGTATATTTACGCATTTATGCAGCCCGTATATAAAACATGTATTGAACAATTATGAAGGTTCTTTTCTGAAAAACTGTAGATGATAATACAAAGTACGCTTTTGCATTTTTATTATACTAAAACCTCAGGCTCTAATAGACTGAGGGCTTGGTGGAGCCAAGAAATAAAAAGAGGGAACCGGTTACCGCAACATATAGTTTTCCTGGCACGAATGAATCTGTTTTGCTCACGCAGACCTCGAGGCTAAGGAATAAAAGAACTCAACAGATCAGAACCCTGTGCCCAGACAGCCCCGGCAAGACAAGGTCGGGAGACTGCCTGAGTGTGCAGGAGTTCTGTCTATGAGGATCAAGGGGAATTCTGGAAGACGTTGTGCTATTTTTCATATCACATATCTAGTACATTTTTCTTAATTTTCAAGTTCTAAAACTACTGGACTTGTTCAAACAGCAAAGATCTAATTATAAATGGT
Source organism: Loris lydekkerianus (assembly GCA_963574355.1). Classification (NCBI taxonomy): domain Eukaryota; kingdom Metazoa; phylum Chordata; class Mammalia; order Primates; family Lorisidae; genus Loris; species Loris lydekkerianus. The sequence goes on from CAUYPK010070270.1 coordinate 1,085, forward strand.
CTCTAAATGTTTTTACACACATGAAGTTGACTTGTTTCCCAGGTAATCTGGTAACAAATCTTCACTGCTTTTATTGTTTGAAAAGTAAATATGCTTGATTTTTCTCCCACCTATCTGCCTGTAACAGTCAGGGTCCAAAAACAAAATCACTTTATTTTTAAAAGGAGCAGGGCAGTGAAATCAGTGCAGAGAATTAGGTACACAGGTATTGGAAGAGCCACAAGCTAGACAAGAGACAGGGAGGCAGCCCAGAGATTGGCAGGGAGGCAGTCCAGAGATTAACAGAGACGGAGAGAGACAAAGGAGGTAGCAGTGATTACCAGAGGCCAGAGCCAGGGCTCCTGGCAGTAGCTAGGGCCAGCTGAAGCCTATGCGGTGAGTGATAGAGAAGACACCCACAGCAGAGGGCTGTCCTGGGAACTCCCTTCCTCCTGCCCCTCCATCCCCCCACCTCTCACCCATACCTTGCATTGCTTAAAAGCCAGAAGGCAGCTGACCCAGGAGCCTGGGAGTCCTAGTCTTCAGGGGTCAGGTTCACTGCCATAGAACGGGGGATGGGAGGTGACTGAAGGCACACTGAGGCCCCATGTCTCCTGACTATTCTGACTTCTCAACACTAATGAAAAATTATATGTGATATGAGATCTCCAGCCGGCTGGGTATTGGGGAAGATTGTTTTGAAAGATACTCCACCTTGGCCCTCTGCTTGCTAATTCCACTCACCACCAGCCATCATCAGTCTCCATAGTTCTCCCAGCAGATGCTCCGTTCAATGGGGTCCAGTGCCCACCCCTCCATGGGACCAATTGCCTTTTTCTTTATCTTCCTGACATTGTCTCAACATTTTCTCATACCCACACAGGACTTATTATGCAGAATTTTTGCTATCATAAGGAATCATGGCTGAGGGATGAGTCCACAGCTGACAAGGGTACCTTTGCTGCACATCTTCCAGAACTGCGAGGTATATGGAGAGTATAGGAAGGGGAATGAGTGGTGAATTATATTCCATGTCCTACTGGGAAGTAACTAGAGTGACTAGCCTTTTATTTTCTTCTTTTATTGTTCTCCTTTTTAAGGAGAAAAGATATACCTAGGAGAAATATTTGTGCTATCTAAGGGTGGGGAACAGGGGTGGTTCAGCCAAAAACAGCTGGAATGTATCTGCAATGGGAGTGGACAGAAACACTCTTTCTGGCCCTCACTTGCTGTGAGAAAGCCAAAATAGCAACTTCTTTATCGCCACCACAATCCTCTGTGGGGCCAGTTTCCACTTCTGCATGCAACCCAGGACACTTCCCAGCTGTCTGGCAGTGGTGAACTCGGTGCTGACCAGAGTTTCAGACCACACAGCAATGGAAGCCGCCATGTCTAAGCAGCCCTTCTCGTCCATGCAAGAGAGAGCACAGCTCTGAGGGCAATTGCGGCAAGATGAGACACTGCTCTGGTCGCTGCGAATGCAGACGGCCAACTCCTGTCTGTAATGTAAGTGCCATGAGAACATCTATTCAGCCCTCACCGTGTGCCAGGTTCTCTGCTATCTCCTTCAATCTTCACAACGGCCCTATGTGGTCATCACTCTTCCCCATTTCATAGTTGAAAATCCAGAGCCTTTGAGGTTGGCTTATTTGTCCACAGTCACATAAGTCATAATTGCCACATTTGAGACTTATGCCTAGATCTGGTTCTTCCCCAGATCCAAAGCCCTGCATGGCTCTACTATTCCCTATAGCACTTCTTAGGGAAATTCAGTGGGAAACTTGTATGTTCAGTGGTGACCAGACTGGCAAACAGTCACAGAAATCCTCATTCATATTTCCTGGAAGAGATAATCCAGGGAATCACTACTTGCTTGTTCTCTTTGTGTAACAGTTAAGTGCAAATGATAAGTGAACTCCTGCCATCTATATAGTCTGAATAATAGAAGTGAACTCCTGCCATCTATTTAGTCTGAACAATAGACTCCTTTGGTTTCTGATGATGTTCTAGAACCCTCTATGTTCTGCATTTCTTCTGCTAAACCCAATCCCTAGAGAATAGATGCTCTATTTCTGCAGATTTCCTTGCAGACCTTCCCAGGCGGAATCTCCCAACTCTTGGAATCTGTAGGCTCAGGTCCTGGCCAGGCCTGGAGCAAATCCCAACCCCACCTTAACAGAAAATGTCCTACCCATCCATGCACAGGATCTGCCTTGCCTGTGATGGGTGTTAGTCACCTGGGTGCCCGTGTGGTTCTGCTTTTCTCCAGCTCAAGTTCCATCCCTGTGCTTTCATTTCTGCTCTTTGGTGTAGTCCAGACAACTCATCTGCACAGTGCTGATCCTATCTCCTGAATTCTTGTAACATTCACAGAAGTAAAAGATTAGCACTTGGTAACACATACATGCCACATATGCTGCTGCTTCCCTCCCTGCACCCACACAGCAAGGGTGGTTTAATGTATTGTCTAAACCAGGACACATTTGAAAGTGAAAAGCACAACTAAATTACGTGATAACAGGTGTAAGCCAGGGTGTCCCATAGCAGACATTGCTAATTGTGCCTGTTCTTCTCACCAGTGCTCCTGGCAACCCTTCACACATGAAAACTATGTGTAATCACATAATTGGTGCCTTAGGATACTTACCACTGGCATTTATGTGCACACAAATTATTCCACTTTTTCAGCACAAATTTAAGTGTTTACAAGCTTCCAGATGAGAAGCAATTTATTTTGAATGAAAAGGAAGATATGGTCCCTGCTCACAAACAGATTATAATCTAGTTAAGGAGAAAAGATAACACAAATTTATTTCATGGTTGCAAATATTCTCTTCCATGAATGAATTTCCCTAGGTTGGTGAGTGGGCCACCTACCCATTTGCTAGGCAGGTTAGGCCCCAATAGACATTCTATTGAGTTTCATTTGGAATTTATAGAAAACATAGCTCAGATTTTATAGTTAGAAAATCCTGGGTTCAAGTCCCCCTGCCCCAAATTCATTTAGAATCTGTGCGAAAATAATGCAAAATAGAGAATAAATGCCAAAGATAGACCACTATGCTTTAGAAGTAGAGAAAGGGAAGAGAATAAGTCTACTTAGAGATGTTTGTCTTACTTTGGTCCTTTATGCAGCAGGTGCAAAAAACATACTCCCATATTAAGAGATCTTGTTGGAAGTAAAATGGGTCATTCCCCCAAAGTGTGTGAACTGCAGGTAAAACGGATGGGCAGATGTGCATTTGACCCGTAACAGATCTTCAATTCAACTTTGAGAAATAATACATAGCATCCACAGATAACATCTCTTAAAATATGTATATGTTTTTGGGCACTCTTTGTATAATGTCCTGTTAAAAAATAATATTTATTGAGTTAAAAAATCATAAAGAATTAAAAAGAAGAAAACAAAAAAGATCTACAATCTTAACACCCAGAATGCCACTGCTGATATTTAAAAAATCAACAAAAAATTTAGATTTATGATTAGAAAGTTCAAACAGTACAGAAAGGAATAAAATAAGAAATAAAAGCCTCTTTCACTTCCCCCAGTATCATTCCCTGAAGTACTCACAGTTAGTATTCTCCTGTGCATCTTTCCAGGAAAAAAAATATATACATTTAACTGCCTGTCTCTATATATATCTTGGAAGTCTTCATCACAGCACATATGAATCTTCCTTTATTCTTTTACCAAGATCAAAATAGTTTATCACAGAGATTATAATTTATTTAACCAAACCCATTACTTATGTTTGTTTTTGCTACCATAAGCAAGCTTCAGTGCATGTCTTAGCCAGTTTAAATGAGTCTAGGTGAATCTCATAGGCTTATCAGAAGTGAAAATAACATGCTACAGGTGTTTGCACTCCACCCCCAAGTTCATCCATCATCTCCTATTGCCTACTCTTTCCTGCTTCTTCGCACTTCTGCTTCCCTGTATTCTGTATCTTCTGATTTTGGCAGGCTTCCCTATCTTCCCAGGTTTGTCTAAACCCTCTTGACCATGAACCTCCTCTGGGTTTGCTGTCCTGGCCTTGACCTCAGGCTTCTTAATGCACCAATGTGATTAAGAAGCACCATCCTTGGGCACTTGAACCTCATCAAGTGCTTCACTCTGAAGAATGGGAATTTGACAGAAACATTGGACAGAGTGAGATTTTAGGTGGCCCTTAAAGGAGAGGTTGGATTTTAAATGGCAGAACAAAGCCCTCAGGGGAGGATTAAATGACTTCTCCAGATACTTTACAATGCATGACTAGTCTAAAAGGCAGGCACTCTGTAAAAAAGCCAACTAGTCTACCAAGATTGCTCTAAGTGCCACATTAGTACCTGGAGGCCAGTTTAATGTGAATTAAATTACAATGAATATTCTCAAACCAGACAGTCTGTCTGCAATATTCCTGAGGGCCCACAGAGTTTCATAATGACCCAGCACTGGAGGCTCTGGGGCACTGGTGAGGAGCTCTTGGGCAGACTCAGATGCAGGGTTAAAGACTTTATGAAGAATTATGATTCCTAGGGATGAATGAAGAAAGCTAGGGCAAAACCATGCTGCCAAAAGTGAAAGAATGTCTTAAGACGCAACAACAGTGGTAATTCTGTCTGCTGATGCTGTAGAATAATTTATGAACTGCACAATGATTCAGAGTGGCTTAGCAACAATTAATGGGCAGGCACTTGGAAGCGTCACTATTTCTGCAACAAGGTAATGGTATCAAATCAACTGATTCTAGCTTATTCAAATATCTGAGAGTTTGAAGAAACAAATCAGTTAAATAGTCAGAGGTACAACCCCTACTAATTGCAGACCTCAGTGCTCTAAAAACATCTACTAAAAGTTTCCTGTACCAGGGAAAATGTAGAGGCTACAGGGCCAGGGATGGTGTTTGGTGATAGTTTGGGGTTTCTATTTGCTCCCACATATGCTCAGTTTCTAATCCAAGGAATTGTGAGTGTGTTATTTTACTTGACAAAAGGGACTTTGCAGGTGTGATTAAGTGAAAGACCTTGACATGGGGAAGATTATCCTGGATTATCTGGATGTGCCAATGTAATCACCAACATTTTTATAAGTGAAAGAGTGAGACCTGGAGAAGGTAATGTTATGATGACAGAAGCAGAGGCTGTAGTGATGTGAGGAAGGAGCCATGAGCCAAGGGATGCAGATGGTTTCTAGAGTTTGGAAAAAGGCAAGGAAAGAGATTCTCCCCTAGAGGCTGGAGGAGAGACGAAATCCTGCCAACATTTTGATTTTAGCCCATGTGAAACCCACTTAGGATGTCTGACCTCTGGAACTGCAAGACAATAAATGTGCATTGTTCTAAGATACAAAACTTGTGCCAATTTGTTACAGCAATGTTATAAAACTAAGACATCTAATACCTTCCAGTGTTACTATCTTCATTTTTTTTTTTTTTGCCTCATAAGATTAGAGAACTCAATAACCAAGTTCAATACTGAAGGAAAGCTCAACAAAGACTATTTAAAAAGGCATGAGAAAGATGTCACGTAGATCCAAATAAAGGCAAGAGAAATATGGTATAAATACTGTAACCTTTATGCCATGCTAGCCATGAACCTTCTTTGCTTAGCTGGTAACACTGTTTCTGTAACATTTTCAGTTTCACTGAAAGCCATATTAAACCTACTGTAGAGAACTCTCTTTCATTTATTTCATGGGAATCTAAATATTTTAAATGCAACAAATTTAAAAGTTTAGGATTTTAAAAACTTGTATTTAGATAGTATAATAGATTCTTTGGGGGATTATCTTCTAATTTCTCTGATAATTTTCACCTCTTTGGGATTTCTCTTTGTTCTACAAGACGAAAATGTCATCCTTTTTTCTAGCAAGTGGTAACTGAGACAAGGAAGGGCCAAGCAGAAGTCCTGATACAAATTAACAATTATTTGTTCAGGGAATCTGTGATGTGAACTACAAGATTCTAGGTCTGGGGATTGGAAGCAGAGTTACTTTAATGTTAGAAATCCAGAAAGTTCATAAATTGCACTGCTGAATTTTAAATCTTCTCAGGCCTGATTGTTGAACTCCTCCTTGGACTCCATATGCTACTTTCCATGGCAGGATGACTTGCGTAGGTAACAGCAATTCTCACTGAATTGTGTACTCATTCCAGTGGGATCTGTAGCTCCTCGCACCTTTACCCACCCCTTGAACCTAGATGGCCTTGTGACTTGCATTCAGCTATGAACATGCTGAAAATGACATATATAAACTCTAAGCCTAAGCCTCAGGAATCCTTCAAAAGCCTTCTATGCTTCCTCAATAGCTCTCTCTCTCTCTCTGGTCCACTGTATCCTATAAGCACAAGCCCAGGCTAGCCTATAGATGATTAGAGATGTGAGTTAACAGTCATCCCCATAGTTGTAGCCAAGAGCCAGGTGAGGCACTGAGGCTCATAGACTTGCCGACCCTCATCTGACTTACCAACTGATCACTAATTAAAACTTGTGATCAGTAAGTAAGTCCAGCCAAGACCAGCCAAGCCTGGCCCAGGTCAGTAGAACCATTCCTCTGACTCACAGATGCATGAATAAGAATATGTTCATTGTTTTAAGACAGTTTAAATCACCTATCATGAAGCAATGTTTAACTGATGTGTCTTAATTTGTGTGCCTGGTTCTTCTTTCAATTTCAAGAAATATTTGTTGAGCACCTAGTAAGCACCATGCAAGTTTTTATGCTAAGAATGTGGGATTACTGTGAAATTACTATAACAAAAGCTCCCATTTGCACAAAGTTCACATTCTAGTGAGAGATGTGGGTATGGTGGGGAGACATAAAATAAACAAATAATAGAGTAAATATTTAGTCTAACAGAAAAATAATAAAATAGGATTTGGAGAAGAGTAAGTGTGCTATCAGGAGGAGACCAGAAGGCTGTCAGTAAGTCATGCAGATACCTAAATGCAAAGCATTCCAGATAGAGGGAACAGCAGGTACAAAGGCCTGAGGCAGAAATGAGCTCAGCACATTTGAGAAACAGGAGGTGAGTGTGTCTGCAGCAGGGAGGTGAGAGAGGAGAGGCAGAGGAAAGAGATCAGAGCAGTGGCCAAGGCCAGGTCGTAGAAGCTTGGGGAAAATGGTAAATACTTTGAATTTTATTCTGAGCAAGACAGGAAGCAATTAAAGAGCTTTGACCAGAGTGTTTAAGTGAGTGGAATTATATTTTAGCATGCTCACCATGATAAACTCCAGATGGGAAGAAAGGAGACCAGCTGGAAGGCAGCTGCAATAGTGAGATGGAGATGATGGTGACTGACCTAGGTGGGAGCACTAAGCAAGCAGCTTCTGTTTCGATTTCTATAGTAGCGGCCATAGGATTTGCTAAGAGTCTGGATTTGGGAGTGTGAACAAATGGGAGGGGCATGGATAACTATAAGGCTTGGTCTGATGACTGAAGAGATAGAGCAGCCATCAGTGGAAATGGGGTGACGGGAGAATTAGGGGAAATCAGGACACTTGTTTTGCACATGCCAAGTGTGAGGGTGGTTTTAGACAGCCAGAGGATATCAAGTCGATAGTTCACTACTAAAGCATGGAGTTGGAGTCATTTGTGAGTAAAAGGAATGGGCAGCCTTTGAGTCTGGGAGAAATACTCTTAGGAGCACGGAAAAGAAAGGAATCCCAGGATCAAGCCCTGGGGCCCCCAGTGATTATTGGGGACAGGCAGACCAGCAAAAGGGTCAAGAAGGAAGGCCCACAAGGCTTAAGGAAAACCAGGAGGGGTTTCTCCCAGTGAATTTCTCTCTGTTCTGTTTAAACTCACTGCTATGGGCTGAGTTGTGTTCCCTCACATTCATAGGTTAAAGCACATGCCTAAGCATGACCATGTTTGAAAATAGGGCTTTCAGGAGGTAGCTGAGGTTAAATGAGGTCGCATGGGTGGGCCCCTTATCTGATCAGATCAGTGTCCTGATAAGAAGAAAAAGAGAGACCAATGTTCCCTCGCTCTCCCTCTCCCCACACGTACCCCAGGAAAGGCTTGCCTATAAGCAGGACTCCCCAGAGCTTCACCAGAAACCAATGTCGCTGGTTCCTTGATCTTCCAGCCTCCAGAACTGTGGGGGGAAAAAAGAATTTCCATTGTTTAAGCCCCCCAGTCTGTGGTGCTTTGTTAAGGCAGCTTGAGAAAACTAAAACATGAGCTTGGAAGCTGGTCTCTGTTACTTATGTAATGGGATCATACCAAGAGGTTTCAAACAAAAGTCTCTTTCTCAAAATTACCATGTAATAGTTTCGTTTGTATTTTTAGCCAAAATGTGGTCACATGACTATATCTAGATGCAAGGGAGGCTGAGAAATGTTTTTGGTGGGGTATCGTAAGTAAAATTGAGATTCTATTATGAAGCAAGAAGGGAAGAAAAAAATGGTACACTAGGCAGCCAGCACTACTGAGCCAGTAACTGAGCTCTGGCCACAAGGCTGCACTTCCCCACTTCCATACTCTGCTGTGTGATGTTGGAGGCAGGACTCTGCCAACTACAATTCTTCCCTGCAGGGGTCCCAGAGGAAGACTGAGGACCTGAGGAGGAAGGATGCTGCTGTCCACACAACCCAGCTTGGCTTCTCTGCCCCCTAGCAGCACTTATTTCCAGGGGAGGGAGCCAGTCTCAGTTTACAGTTTACTCGGCACTCACAGTCCAGTCTCATCTTTCCCTGCTTCCGATCCCCCAGCCCCAGGCCAGCCCACACTCCTTCAGTGTCCCCCCCAAATTAATATGCCAAAACTCTAACCCAATTTTAGGCTTTTAGGAGGTAAAGTGAAATAGCATCCTAAGGGTGGGCCTTGACCTAGTAAGATGGGTGGTCTTCCAAGAAAAGGAAGAGAAAAATTGCTCTCCCTCTGAGGGCAGGGACACCAAAGCAAGGCTGTGTGAGGCACAGTGGGAAGGGCCCGTCTGCATGACAAAAAGAAGGCCCAGGCCAGAAATCCACTGGCCTGTGTCTCAGTCCTTCTTCCCTCTGTACCTAGAGATTTTTCTTTGCACTGCAGCTCAATGCTGTACCAGGGTTTTGGTTCCATTTCCTCCATAAAACACAAATGCTCATTTCCTTGCCTTAGAACAGGGCTGTACTATCTCCCTAAGTCTGGCATTCCAAGTTTTTCTGGGACGGTGTAATGGACATAGTTTAAAACTCCACATCCAACACTGCTGGTGGGAATGCACACTAATACGTTCCTTCTGGAAAGATGTTTGGAGACTACTTAGAGACCTAAAAATAGACCTGCCTTTCGATCCTATAATTCCTTTACTAGGTTTATACTCAGAAGACCAAAAATCACAATATAACAAAGACATCTGTACCAGAATGTTTATTGCAGCCCAATTTATAATTGCTCAATCATGGAAGAAGCCCAAGTGTCCATTGACCCACGAATGGACTAGCAAATTGTGGTACATGTATACCATGGAATATTATGCAGCCTTAAAGAAAGATGGAGACTTTACCTCTTTCATGTTTACATGGATGGAGCTGGAACATATTCTTCT